>JAAEAF010004798.1:0-50908 GCA_011037195.1 Triatoma infestans | reverse complement strand
TTTTTTTTTGTAATTTTATTTGCCATTTACTATCTACAAAACAATGCAATCAGTAAATCTGATGAATGATGCTGTGGACGTGATTGGCTGGAGGAGAGAAGCTGCCCACTGGCAACACTCCCGCTTCTGTTGGTTATTAATCCATGAGATGGTCGCGGGGCCAGCAACGCCTCAGCCGCCGTGGGGGGTTGTCCGGAATAGCTATGGAGGCGAGATTTTGGATTAGAGGATTAGAGCATAGAGAAAGAGAGTTATGGAATTTTCGGTATTTACTTTTAGCTGTTTCAGTCACGTAGGGTATGTTGAGATCTTTATGAAGAGAAGAGTTTGAAACGTAGAATGGAGCATCTGCAATTTGACGGAGAATTTTTGATTGAAAGGCCTGGATTTTTTGTGAGTTTGAGCGTTTGGTTGAACCCCACAGTTCAAGTCCATAAGTCCACATTGGTTTAAGTATGATAGTCGTTGTATAATAGTCGTTTATGTTCTATTGGAAGTTTCGACCGTCTGCCAATTAGTCTTAGTAACAGTTTATTCCGTTTGTTGAGTTCCAGTCTTTTTAGTTTAGTATGTGGGTTCCATGTTAGTCGTTTGTCGATATACAGCCCAAGGTAGCGAACTAAATTTGCAGGAGAAAGAGGTACAGAGTTAAAGCTGACTGGTGGAGAAGTATGACGTCGCAGAGTAAAAGTGATGTGTTGACACTTCTGAGGGTTAAATTTTAATCGCCATTTTTTGGCCCAAGGTTCAAGTATGTCTAAGTGTATCTGTAAGTGAGTGGAAGCTGTTACAGGGTCGGAACTGGAAGCAAGAATGGCGGTGTCGTCAGCGTAAGTGCATAGTATTGTGTTAGTGTGAGTCGGTATGTCTGCTGTATATACAGTATAGAGAAGAGGTCCAAGTATACTACCTTGAGGGACGCCGGCTAGAGCAGGAGAGTAATCAGAAGTGGCAGAGCCACAACTAACCTGAAAGAAACGGTCTGTAAGATAAGATTTCATAATTAAGTAGTAAGTAGAAGGAAGATTTCTCTTTAACTTCCACAACAGCCCCGGATGCCATACCCGATCAAAGGCTTGAGCCACATCTAGGAAGGCCCCGGAGCAATATTGTTTCCGTTCGAGAGAAGAAGAAATGGCATCCACTACTCTATGGCATTGGTGTATGGTACTGTGTTGTTGACGAAATCCACACTGATGAGAGGGGATGACATTTGCAGTTTCAAGAATAGGACAGATGCGTTTTAGCAATAATTTTTCTAACAGTTTCCCCATGATCGGTAACAGACTGATGGGCCGGTATGAGGATGGAAGATGAGAAGGTTTATTTGGTTTGGGAATCATTTTTATGACTGAAAATTTCCATAATGCCGGAAAATATGTAGTTCTCAGTACTGAGTTAAAGATGTAGGTAAGATATACTATTGCCTTTTGTGGTAGATGACGAAGAATTTCTGAAGTTATTAAGTCAAACCCGGAGATTTTTTCTTTGGTAAGGATTTTATTAAATATTTTACCTCAGAAGGAGTGAACGCTTTTGGAGGGAGACAGAGAGGCAAGGCGGTATCTAAGTCAGTTAGTATTTCAGCAGAGTGTATGTCGTCACTAGTGTCTGGATGAGGTGTGAATATGTTGCTCAGGTGGTCTTTGAATTCGATGGCTTTTCTAAGTCTGATTTCGTCCATGTTCCGTCATTACGTCTTAAAGGAGAAGGAACAAGTTTGTAAGAGAGTAGTCGTTTGGTAGCGGTCCAGAGTGATTTGCGGTCAGATGCCAGGGAGGTAACATATTCTTCGTATTTCAGGGACCTGAAGTTTTGAAGTTCACGTTTTAACCGTCTAGTAGACTGTTGTAAATCAGTCTGTCATCGGGTAGTGGGTACGTTGCCATACTGCTCGAGCTCGTCGTTTTTCTCTAATTAGCATTCTGATTAAAACAGGAAGGTTACGTGTTCGGGATTCGGTCTTGTAGAAAGTTTGTTTGGTAGAGCCCCAAATGGAAGTTTGTATTGAAGTAGTTAGAAAGTTTACTGCGTGATCTATTTCATCTGGCGTTTTTAGGGAGATTAGCAGATTCAGTTTGCTGTCAAGGGTATTTCCGAAAAGTGTCCAGTCAATAGGTCCAGTAATCAAGGCAGGACGTGGTGAAGCAGGTTTTGGAATCGTGCTGAGGGTAAGAAGAACAGGGCTATGGTCGGAGGAGAGGTCAGTGAGTGTATAGGTGTCGACATATTGAGATGAGATTTTGGAAGAGATAAAAATGTCGAGTATGTCTGGTAATTTGGATGGTGATGTCGGCCAGTATGTAGGTTGGTCTGGAGAAAAGACGGTATAATGAGAATGAGTGAGTGTGTGTAGAAGAGTTCGCCCGCGAGGATTAGAAGTTCGGCAGCCCCATTGAGGGTGCTTAGCATTATAGTCCCCACCAGCTAGAAATCTGGGTCCAAGAGTAAGGAAGAATGTCTCGAAATCCACAGAAGAAATAGATTTATTTGGAGGGCAGTAAACTGTTGCCAGAGTAAAGTTAAAAGGTTGGCAGTCTAAATTAATTGCTGCAGATTGAATGAGTTCATTTTGATAAGCAGGTAATCGGTGGTGAACCAAAGTATTTTTTATTAATATTGCAGCTCCACCATGGGATGTATCGTCTGGGTGATCGGTCCTGTGGGTTGTTTAGCCGGGTATGTAAAAGTTAGATCGTCCTGTAAAGTGAGTTCTGTGATAAGTGCTACGTCTATTCGTTTGTCATGTAGGAAAATGTCTAATTCGTCTCTGTGAGAGTTCAACCCATTGGAATTCCATAAGAGAATAGTGAGCGAATGCTGAGAATTGATCAACGAGACAATTTAGGAATGAGCTCAGTAACGAGAGACGTGAGAAGAGTGATGAGAGGTGTGATGAGAGATTTGAATTCAGAGATAAATGTAGTGAGAAGAGAGGTAAGGTCGTTAGAGATAGGAGAGGGAGGTACCAGTGTAGGCTGAGCCGCTGACGGCCCCACGACCCTCGCATATGATGGACTGTTACTATTAAATGGCCTGGAGGTTCCTTGGTGCCTTGGTTCTTCAGCTAGCTGCGGAAATTCGTTGGCTGCAGGTGCTGGCATAGCTGAACGGGAGACTGCGCCAAGATGAGGCCGATTTCCACTTCTGTCAAGGCTGGTTCTTCTCCTGAGGCGTTGTAATTCTTTATGGGTTACACAACCCCTATAGTTTGCTGGGTGATTCCCTAAGCAAAGGGCACAAGTTGGAGGTTGCTCCCGAGGTTTTGTACAGTCTGATGATGGATGGGGGCCTGCACATTTTACGCACCTCGGATTATGGTTGCAATATGACCTTGTGTGACCATATTGTTGGCATCTTTTACACTGTAATATTTCTGTGGTCTTATGTGGCTCTTCTATTTTTACAATTGTATATACAAGGGTTCTCAAGTTAAATATTTCTTTGTTGTTTTCTTGTGGGTCCAGATCTACAAAGAATAATGGAAGTGGTGATTTTGTGGTGGGGTGTTTACATTTGTGATGTTCCTAACTTTGAAATTGTGGCGTTCTAAATCTTCTTTTATTATTGTTGTTGGTGTGGAGTGGTGTAGGTGTCGTATTACTACTCGGAAGGCTTTTTCACTTTTAATTTGGTATGTATGAAATTCGGCATTTGTCCCTTGTAAGTAGTGTATGGCCGCTCTGTATCCATCAACTGTTTTTGTAGATAGCATAACACTATCTACACGAGACTTACAGTCAAAAGAATCTGGCCCTAATAGCTGGCTCAAAGTCTTGCAAAAATCTACGTAATTTGAAATATTCTTTATGAAAATTGGTGGAGGTTTTGTATTTTTTACTGGCTGAATTTCTTCCTGTGGCTCCCTATCATCCACACTGAGGGGTGCAAAGGGATTTGGAGTGCAAAATATGGAATCTGTTAGACTAACTTCTTTCAGAGTACGGTTTATTTGATTTTCTGTTTGCATGTCACTTTGTGAAATTGCTTCCAAAGAATTATTGATATTACACAGTTTTTGTTCATTATCGTTGGTGTCTACGGTAGAAATAGGCTTGACTTTATTTTTTTTAACTTTTTGTGGAGTGTTTGAATTTAAAAATGATCTTTTTGAGCTTTTGTTTAGACTGACACTTCTAGTGATCGTGCCATCTGGTTCACAGCTGACATTTTCATCATTAGTCTCCATGTGGGAGAATTAATAATTAAAATTCTCTAAAAAATAAAATACTAAAATGTCCATGTACTCACCTAACCTATAATTCACTGTTTATTTACAAGTTCGAAACAAAAAATAACATCAGATTCAACAGTGTAAATCAAGATGCTTTCAAGTAGAGAGCTTCAAATGTCTTAAGAATAGCTCCGCGCACTCATATACCCACTTTTACCTACTTAAATCACTTTGATTTTAAGAGCAATATCAAGCTGTACACTAAGTAGCACTAGCGCCCAGCTGACTAACATTGAAATAAAGGAAATAAAATTTGAAATTTAACATAAAAAATTCCACAGAATTATCTAAGATTTCTTTTTTATCAGAAAAAGTATTTCAAATAAAAGTGATACGCTTTTATATATGCAGTTAGCATTTCAAGTTTTAAGGAAATCGTTATACCAGTTGTTTATGTGAAAATTTTAAAAATATCAAAATCGTGAAGTTACACTTCTTGTTCACCGTTTTTCTTCGAATCTTGAATTCTATTAATGCTTTTAATGAATAATAAAAATTATATAGATGTTGGAACCATAGATTGTACTGAATTGCTTCTTTAGAGGAAAGCTTTTAACGTTAAAACTGTTCCTAAAACATTTTTTAGTACACAAATGACCTCGAAAATATGTATATTTCCGATGAAAAATCTATTTCGAAAATCTGATACGATAGTAATTTTTTCCTCTTAATCCTAAATAAGATAAGTAAAAAATTACCATACGATTCATTCTAATTAAATGAAGAAACAAGTTGAATAATTGTGAATATGGGAGTAGGTAATACTCTATTCGTTAGCGCAACCATTCTGTTTGGTCAAATCAGATGTCAAGCCTTCTTAATAGTTGTTATTTTCTTTGCAATCAAATTATTTATATTTCATTTATGTCTGAGACTGAATCATAATGTCATTTGCATTTTCAAGCGAAGAACTTAAATTATGTCAAAAAAAAAAAACTAATGCATTATTTAGAAAAATGTAAATATTTAAAAAATAATTGTTTTGACCTCGATTATTTGTTTACTATCAAATAGTTCAACTAATTCAAACAGTTTAAAATAAAAATAAAAACCAATTATTATTCTTACCATCAATCATATGTTTACGAATAAAAATATTTTTAAAAAATTCCTTGTAAGATAATTATAAGGATAATCATTATAAGGATAATAGCAATTAATTATACCATAAAAAAATTAAACATATCTTAATATGATTTTTTTAAGGGAAACAAAACACTACTTCCTGTTATAGCAGTAACAGGAAGTAAAAAAAAGTCTAGAATTTTGCAAAAATATAACACTCAATATTTAAGAGGCATAGCAAACAAAGTGCATGATGTACGCTATTTAAAAAAAATCTGACGTGAAACACTCACATGACTTTCTCTTTACTCCTTTCAATACAATTTTTTTTTTTAATCAAGTTTTATGCCAATGGTTGAAAATTCTATCAATGGCCTTTAAATGTTTCAAATAAAATTGATAATAGTTTTTATATATCTTGATAGTATATATGAAGTTTGTAAAAATCGTTGGAGTCAGTTTTCGAAGAAAATCTGAAAAAAAAAAACTTGAAAATTCAGCTTGATAATTAGTAAAGCGCACTTCCGATTGATAGATTTATGCCTGAAATCTTCGTGTCAGATGCGGTGATAGCACCTGAAGGAAATAGCAAATTGAACTTCCTGCATGTATTTTCGTTTTTGCGATATTTTGTTCACACAGACACTTACTAGGAATAAGAGAAAGGATATAACTTATTCTGTGAAAACTCAAATTTCGAAGTATTGCGACAGCAAACAATATACGGTTGTTATCAGAGCGATTTTTGATTGCCACAATTATTGAATTTAAAGAATAATCGAAATTGTCCATTGGATGAAATTTCTTTCATTGGAGAGCGGTAACAATTTCACAATCACTACTATTATTTTTCTAAGATAAACACAAATGTAACTTGAAACAACCTAAGAACTTGCCTTTCAATGCACTAATCTATGATTGAAGTGAATACTACAACGAATGAAGAGGTTATATTTGTCTACCAAAGTAACCTTTATACTTTTTGTGAATAAAAAAAACAAGCAAAATTTTATCGGACACCCAACTTTTATTTGTATGGATTTGTTATTTGTATGAATAATTCATAAATATAACAAATATGGCAATATTCATCCGTAAAATTATGAGAAACTTTTGAGGGGCTATTTATTTTCAAAGTATATTGTTAAAGCATATTGTTTATGTTAATTTGATCTATGAGTTGGCTTGGTGGGATCCAAATTACCTTTTTATTGTCCCGAGTCAGCAATAGCCATCACTAAGCAGTTTAGTAGAATAGAAAAGTTGAAGAATGGAGGAAAAGGGGAATTTGGAGAAGCACTGGAGGGCCACGAAGGGGTGTCTCTAGGCTAAAAGATTTGTAAAAGATATAAGACTTGAAGTATCTTCTCTCTGAGTAGGATACAATGAAGAGTCGTTGTGGGTGTATTTGTCTGGACACTTTTGGGTATTCAGCCATTTACCCAAAATAGGCAGGACGTCTAGTTCTTTGTGTCAGAATTGTAAAGTGAATGAAATCAGGAAAACGGTGTATCATTATCTACTTTAGCATCTCCGTTTTGCCAATATTTGGGAGGTCAACAGAATATTTGGGGGAAATGGAGATTAAAGATATGTTAAGATATTGTAAGTTAGATTGGGTAGATTGCAGGGGGGCCACTTCTTGGAGTTAGCCTATTTGCTTTCACTTACTCCTGGTATTGCGAGATCGTTGCAAATTTTTAAAAGTGAATTTTCACCGGCAATACATGTTTTAAGGCGATGGAAACAAAATGTCTTTAGCGAATGATCAGTAAGTTAACAAAATATCGCAAAAACGAAAAGACACAAAAAGTTCAAACTTGCTATTTTGTTTTGCTATTAGCACCGCATCTGACACAAAGGTTTCAGACATAAATCCATGAACCGGAAGTACGACTTTACTGAACAGTTTTTTTGGTTTTCGCGATTTTCTCCATAAAAAAACGAACGAATTCTATTAAATTTGATATACTAACTATAAAATTTGCAGTTATAGATAATTTTGTAAACAGTAGTAAGAGAAAGATATGTGAGTGTTTCACACCAGAGTTTTTGTTCTTTTCTTGTGAGGGGGACAACAGCTATATTGGCTTAGATCCTGCGGCTTCGGACACTCCATTGATGGTGATAATAATAATAATAATAATAATGATATTAATAATAATATTTGTTTAATTTTGTAGAACAGAAACAAATATACTTTCTAATTCTAATACATACCATTGATGTAGCAGACAGCATTGGAATTCAACGTACTCCTAGAGATTTCCTTCAAGGGATTGTGTTCAACCACAATATCTTCATCTGTACCGCCCTTATCCGGTGACGAAGTATCTTCTGGCCATTTAAATCTGACCTCAGTCAATTTACCATGTAAGACTTTCATAAAACAGTGTGCATCAGCATGATCGTGTATGGCTGAACCGTGGCCCTCTCCCCAGCACAACAGCATTAAATTATATTTACCATTACCTTCGTCAATTAAATTACGTGTATACCTGAAATTTGAAGTTTTATGTTTTAGTGAAAAAAAACAACAATTGATTAGCGTTGATTAGATCAAAGACAGCTTACAATTTATATTGAAACAAATCTGGTGTGACACACTCACACGACTTCCCCTTACTACCACTCTTAATACTAATTGTATATAAAATTATTCTCTTCTTACTAGGACTGAGGAAAGATACATGTTGGCCTTCAACAGACATATAAATTCTAGTTGAATGTGATTATATTCTAGACTGCGCTACAATCACTTCCAAACAAAACTTGATATTTTCTCCTGGCAATCCCCTGAACTTCCCAAAGTCAATTTTCCGGGAAAATGTTTCAAATGAAAAGACCTTTACATACGGTGAAGGATCTCGCCGATATTTCTTTTACAGCGACATGAATACAGACCTTCACCATTAAAACTAAAAGCCAGCCTGCCCAACTAGGGGTAACAAGGATATATCACGCTTCGTTCCTGTTCCGCTCTGCCGCTGAGCCAACGGTAACCATGTGAACGAACCCACAATACAGATGGGTCAAATATTTAAGTTGGAAGTCACGAGTAATAACTTTATGTTATCGCATCCACTATAGCGCAGAGGTATGCATATACTCGTATTTGGAGAAAGGTAGCCGGTTAACTAGATTGAAACCCAATGGTCGCTCTAGTAGCTTTACCTTTACTAAAAAGGGAGACTGGGTTTCAATATTTCGGTTGGCGACCAGTTTGTGAGCGGCACTTTACATGAGTCCAAGGTGATGAATTCGTTCGTTCATGATACTATGTAGGGCAGGCGAAATTATACTGGGCTGCGAGACGTCTAATGGCGGAAAGGGAAAGACGCTAAGCATTGGAAAAAGTAAAATATTATGATTTATATTTTTTAATAAGCTATCCTCACACGTTGGTCTAGTGGCCAGCGAAATATCAGACCCATTATTGATGCGAGTATTCGGGGTTCGATTCCCGTGAGGTGTTGACCCAGCATTTTGAGAAAAAGTGGGAAGCTACTAGGGGTCAACTAGGTAGCGAAAGTCAGAACTAAACAGTGAGGGAACCGCAGCGTGCTTATCAAACGTCCCAATACAAATTGTCGTCTGGCATGCCTTGGCTCTTATGTGTTGTTGAGCCATAGGTTTTGTTTTAATAAGCTATAATAAAAATGATCGACTTTTCTTACTAAATCGATGGAAACCATCATTGCTCACTTACTAACCTATATCTATCAAATTTAGCATAACGTCTCCATTCTTGTGGATTAGATTTGTACGCTTCTAATATATTCATAACATGATCAACGTTGACTTTATCTCCGCTGAAAGCATCACGCAGGCATTCTAATACATCTTCTAATGTCGTAATCTTGCCAACTTCCATACCTAAATTTTTGTAGTAAAAAATACAAAAAAAAAAATTATTATTAAGCTTAAAGAAGATTTATGTCAATTGTAATGATCGATTCTTTTATTTTAAACAATAAACACAATATTATAGTGAATACCCTAAACACCTGAATGGATTTTATTCATGGGGAATTTATTAAAAGAAAAGGCAGCCCTGCTTAGCATAAATATATATTATAAATCTCTACACATTTTATATAAACTAAGTTACTGTTTATATAAACACGCACGCAATGATCACGAGGCAATGTCAAACATTCCACTTTATTTCTTTATATTTTTCTTCCGACAAAAGAAGCAAAAATAAAGAAGTCGAACACCTTCTAGTAGGCCATAATAAAAACCTACTTGACCAGTTCAATGGACATTTGTTTAGGAAAGGGTAAACTCTGTTCAACATTTAAAAAACAAAAATAGAAAAATTTTAAATTCATATTGCATATTCTCTTATCTGCTTTCTTATAGCACCTTTTTTTTTCTTATCATTTTTTTTTTCAATTCTTCCATAGACAAAAAATTAATATGAAGTCTGTATTTTTAAACTTCTTGTCTTGGATATTTCATCTGGAATTGCACCTTGGAATTTATTTCAAGTGCTATCTGTACCTACACCCTCCTGTACTAATTACAAAATTAAAAGTCAAAAAACAAATAGATTTTCTGTGTTTGCAATGTAGAACGTCCCAGAAATGTTGGCGTATTAAACAATAAAAATTGAGTTAAATCTAATAGATTGTGATTTAGTATAAACTATAATAGAGAAAGTGATGCAGAATCGAAGCTAGGAATTGTGTTTAAAAATTTTACTAAAAAGGATATTATATTTATTTTGCATTAGGGAAATTTCTTTCAACTATATGAATACTAAATAATCTTGTAATATCCTTTGAATTGTTTCCAATTCAGATTATGCTAAATTCAGGGAGGGTGTTGGTGTAGTGGCTATGAGCATTGACTTTTAACTGGGAGGTCTCCAGATCGAGTCTAGCGTATAATTGCTAAATTTTATATTCGTTTAAAAAATTTTAATGGCAAAGTAGGTACTTCTGCCACCGCTCACGACATCTAATTTGGTACTTAAGCTCACCTGGAAAAATAGGCATTAATGTAGTTTATTTTATGCTAAATTCTATATTAAATACAGTATTGACAATCATAAATGTGGCATCATTGAATACCTTCAGTTCCTGTCTACTAGCAGAAAAGGGAAATATTAAACCGCACTCCACAAAATACGTCAATTTAACGGCATATTCACATGATAAAAGTGTAGCAATAACGCAAAATAATTTAAGAAGAGGCGACACTACCCTGAAGAAGACTATTGAAGCATTTCTTTACAACAAACCATTAACGCGCTACCAACCAGAACATCTTAAGTATTTTACATAACAATGGCGGCGGAAGCCTGAAAGATTATATAACATAATTTTTAATCTGATTGTCAACTGCATAAATATTTTAATTGGTATGGATAAGTATACTGCTTTTTATATCTACATTTTATGTATATGTTTATACTGTCTCTTACTCCTCCCTAGTAACAGGAAGTACTGTAATCGCGGCACATTATAGATATCGAGTTTTCACCGAAATATACGTTTTGAATTCCCTTGAGTCTGAAAAAGTGGTTTCTAGAAAATGGTCTGTGTGTGTGTGTGTGTGTGTGTGTGCGTATGTGAACAGCATAGCTCAAAAACGAAAATTGCAGGAAGTTCAAATTTGACATTCAATTTGGGTATCACCATGGCAACTGACAGTAATTTATCTGTCAAAATTCCTGAACTGGAAGTTAACACTTTACTAAATTTTTTTTTTCACTTTTTGCGATTTTCTCGAAAATGGCATGCGCGATGTTTTTTCGAACTTAGCACATTGACTACACAACGAAGATCTACAACTTTTATTTGTAACATTTCTCAGGGGAATATTCATTTAAACGGAGTCTTATATTCTTCATCAACCCAATGCAATTAATCACAAAATAGAAATCATTTCATCTCTCTACACAATATCCTTTCACACTTTTAAAATAGCGCTTATTTACGGTTAAAAAACGGTTTTCTCCTTCCTTCCATCACAATCCTTATTCTTTTCTCACGGCAGTGGGTTACTGACACTGATAGTGTCAAAATGTAATTTATTTTAAATTCATTTTTAAGGTCTGTTACAATTTTTTGAACATTTCTTTATCATTTTTCAACAGCTCTATTTTTCTATTACTTTATTTTTGTAGATTCCCCTGAAGAAGGCAAACTATGTTCATGCCGAAACGTAACTTTACATGACAAAACTTGAAAACTAAGAGACTTTTATAAAAATAAAAGAACTTTTTTATAAAAGAAAACTAAGAACTTTTTTATAAAAGAAAAAATTCTTTGTTGTATTGTTTTTACCCAATCACAACAAGCCGACTAGCCAACAAATATAAGTATATTAAATAAGTAAATATATAAGTACAAAGATATATAAATATATAAGAACTACTGTTTTGAGGAAACCCTTAACGTTACTCCTTCACCAAAACCTCCTTTAAATAAATTCACTCGGAAAACAATTATTAATTATTAAAAAAGAAGTGATATATCTTTGTATGTATGTTTAGTATAACAAGTTAAATTAAATGAAATTTAACAAAAATCGTTGATTTCTTTATGGAGACAGTAGTTGAACTGCTGGTGAACCAATTCCCTTTAAACTCGAAATTTGAGTACTACATTTAATTGTAATTAATATTATGTACATGATAGAATGATATAAAAAACTGAAATGACACTCTAGACATCTCTCTTAAATGAATTTACCCGGAATAATGTTTCAAATAAAAGTTGTAGCTCTTTATATTATGTGTAGTTTACTAATACAAGTTTAAAAAGAATTATTGGAGCCATTTTCGAGAAAATCACAAAAATCCATATAGTAAAGTGCTACTTCCGGTTGTCCGATTTTGATCAAAACCTTAACATGGATCCCATGTTAGCACTTGAATAAAAATGTCATGTTTGAACTTCCTACGATATTTCCGTTTTTGAGTTATGCTGACTACACACTTACACACCAAAAACTAAAAAATACCTTTTTGGACTCAGAGGACCTCAAAACGTGAAAACTCGATATCAATTTGAACATAAAATGCCTCAGTTGGTTAATAAATATATAAACACTTTTGTTTGCATCAAAATCTGTGGAGTCATTTTAAGATGATAGCGGTACACAGTTGGTGGCGAACCTGTAGCGAAGGCCAGAACTAACCGACGGAGGGAAACCCGCGCCGGCAGGCTGAGGCCTTGTCCATCCATACTCCGCTGTTCCGCCAAAAAAGATTTTTTCATTTTTATGATGTATGTAAATTAAGGACTAGCAAAATTTTAAAGGCAATGCAAATAATTGAAATACTGAAATAATATTGTTTTTATTTCTCTATTATATGTATGCAAGTAGGAAAAATATATTTTACCTTTAATATAGAAAATTGCTACTTAATAAACCTTAACAGTGAGAAATTACTACGTTTTATGCAGAAATTATGACAGGTAATAAATACGCTCATACAAAGAGATTGATTCACTTAATTGTTTTTCCTTTATTGAATGGACAATTACAGTAAAGACGGCTATAAAAAAAAAAAAATTCCATTATTGAATTGTTTTTATTATGTAATCATTGTTTATTAGAATGACTTTTGAATATGATTCTTATTTAATCAAGTTGGATAACTGAAATCGATACATGTTTATCGCCGCAGATGAGTGAAGAATACGACGGAGTTTCCAATACCCAAGGATTTTTAGGAAATAAAACGGATGTGGTGTTAAAACACACACACACACACGAGTTTTGCTTACAGCAATTACATATAGTTGTTCTTTCAATAACCCTGGAACCTCTCTAAAATCAATTTCCCCGGTAAACAAAAAGTTTTTTCCTCTTTTTCAATGGCCTCAACAGTGGAAGCCACAGCCAACTAATGTTTAAATGATGCCAATTTTCCAAACAAAAAGTCCGTAAGTATACTTAGGACACTAAGTTTAATGAAACCCGTTGATATCTTTATGAGAAAATCGCAGCAGAAAACTGAAAAAAAAAAAATCCTCCTCAGTAATGTCGTACTCAGTAATCGGTCAGAAAATGCTCTTCAAATTCCAAATTTTTAGAACATAGTTAATTTTAATTAATATTATTTAGATGATATGCACACAGACCGATTTCTAAACACCAATTATTTGGGTCTGAGGGGGCCATCAAAACGTTATATTTTCGGTAAAAACTCGGTATCGAAAATTTGACTTCCTCTTAACAATATTAATAGAAAGTAATAATAATAATAAAAAGGGAAACGATGGATAAACTCAAGAACTTACTTTAAAACAAATCGAATGTTGTGCAATATCTCCATCAAATGGCAAACAATTATGGAAATACTAAAAGTAACCATCTGTTGGTTTAATCAAGTTATTTATTGTTTAAGATCAGCTGTTTCAATAGACCAGCTGACATGGTTTTGTATTTTTTATTTTATTCTCTGTCCTCTTGTTGCACAATATAAAAAAAAAATGTAAGCATTGTTTAAAAATTTTTCAAGATTTACCATGAATGAATACAGTGAATCATTTAAAGAAATACAAAACTTTAGGAGTATAAATATTTAACGTTGTAAAAATGCCATCTTTATCTTTCAATTATAAAATAAATATTTATATATATATATATGTAAAATAAGGAAAACTTTAGATTTTTTGTAATAAATTGTAATATATCGTCAAAACATAAAACCATATTTATCTTTAGCGAACCACTTTCATTCTAAGTACTAACAAAAAATTGTATGATTTACCTCCTAATTCTCACTGTTAATCATCATTAAAAAATATCTGAGTTAATAAAAAAAAAAGTACTTCAATTTTAAAATGGTTTTTAATTCGTCAGGCCTTAAGGTTTTCAAAACTCGATGTACACTTCTCTCCTACCCTAAAGAGCTCCTAAAGAAGGGCAGCAATGGCACCGAAACGTAGAGCTACTAAGAATTCTTTTATCTTTAAAAAAACTCCTCTAATCATTGCCGTATAACATCCCATTATTCTTTAATTTTATTTAATTATAAATGGATTTCTGAATATAAAAGTGAAAATATAACCTCCTTCAAACTTATACATACATTATATTATGTTTAATGGAGATTATATTTCCATCAGGCACCAATACCGTATCTGGTGAAGATTTCGGACAAAATTCATCGATCGAAAGTGAGACTTTATTTTTTTTTAGTTTTTAGCGAATTTCTTGAAAACGAGTTCAAAGATTTTCTTCAAATTTAGTATACTATCTATTACTTCAACTCCTAAAACTTTTATTTGGAACATTTTTTTCAGAAAAATTGATTTTCATAACAGTTTTGAGGAAATCTGTAATGTTAGATTTCAAGTTCTGATTTCAGTGTATCACATTTTAATACTTACTAATGTTAAAAATAAAACAACATGTATCCCTGGCGACAATGTTTTCTGTAGGAGCCAGTTTTACAAAATTCCAAATTTGTAAATTTGCTTTATTTAAAGGTGGCAACACTGACATTATTTTTAAAATTTACAGCAAATTTATACACTGATTTTAGTGGAATTCGTCATAATAGTGTGAGTATTACAGAAAAACAAAATCATTACAATTAAAGCTTAAAGAATAAGTTTCAAGTTCAGGAACTTATGATTATTGACGATAAAAAGTATTTTATGTACAGTTAGAATATAATTTTGATTAATCAATCTTCATAATAACTATGCTAGAATTAGTTTGTAGTCGATAGTTAAATTCCACCAATTTAATAGAAGATATTAAAGTCGTTCTACAATGTCAACAACATGATTGCAGGATCAAGTGTGAAAAAAACAATCAACAAAGGGGATAGAATCCGCTCTAAATGACCTAATGATACCATCTCAGCTGATTGAAATGGAGAACTTGATTTATTTTATTTGTAGAAACACTTGCAAATGCTATATAGATTTATTTTTTTAATAAATCAGCTGTTCTTAAAGGGTTTGTATGTTTTTGGATATGTTATTATAATTTAATTACATGATTTTGTGCTTCAAATTAATGATTGGCGATCTTGAATGAAAAGTAACAATTTTGGCTACCAATCGAAGAGAGTTTGTTAATTAATATATTCATTATTATACTATTATCTCTTTTTTAATTTGAAATATCAGGCGTAAAAGAAATTGTAGTTTCTTACTTGCTCTAATTACAGAAGAAATGGAATTGAAAAATTTTATTACTTACTAATACATCCTAATAGGAGGAAGTATTGCGAACATGTCGACTATTCGAAATTGAATTTTCACCGGAAATACATGTTTTGAGGTTCCTTGAGTACGCAAAAATGTTCTACTGAATACAATTTCTCTCTTTGTGTGTATATGAACAAAATATCTCAAAAAAAAAAATCGAATTAAAGTCAAACTTGATATTCCGATTAATTACAATCTGAGAGGCAAAATACATCAACCGGAAGAGCCACTATAATGAACATTTTTCTTTTTCATTTTTTCGCGATTTTTACAAAAATAGTTCAAACGATATTCTTTAAACTGCGTATGTTACCTATCACTTTTATTGGAAATAAATATATTTCAGGGAAAATTTACTTTTTAGGGATTCTTCGGGAAAAGTAGCTTTAAGCTTTCCTCTAAAGTATCACCTCCGCAAAATGTATGGTTCTCCACCTATATTAAATACGTAGTAATAAACCTATGGCGCAACAATCCTTGAAGAGTCAAGGATCCGCTAATTATAATCCTGAGTTACTGCAGAACTGCAACAGGCGCGAAGTTGCCGGTTGCTAATTTGTGAGAAATCATGATTTTTTTTTCCTAAACCGCTTACCAGACGCGATTTGTATTTGAGGGGAGGGAGAAGCATGCAACGGTTCCCTCCCGTTTAGTTCCGGCCTTCGCTACCTAGGTACGCTACCAACTATAGCTTCCCACTTTTTCTCACGATGCTTGTTCAATATCGACCGAATCCTCGCACCAAAGAGTGTGCTAGCCACTAGACCATCGTCTGAGGACTCTGCCTCCTATATATAACATTAATATTCATTCTAAGTATTGTTAGAAAAGAAGAAAATTAGTCTACCGGAAGTGCGACCTTAGGCACTAGGTTTGGTTTTTGGAATTTTCTCGAAAACTATAAGGATTTCCTTTAAACATGGAATGCTTAGTGCACAGATTAAAACGTATTACTTTCATTTGAAATAATTTAAAAAAAAAAAAAAAAATTGATTTAGTGAGGTGAAGTGAAAGTAAAAAAAAGAGTCTGTATCAACTAAATTTACTCTCTACAAATCTATGTTATCACACTCTTCGACAAAGAGCATCCTGATGATGGGCGAACGCCCGAAGCCGGTCGATAATCACATAAAGAAGTAGGCTATCATGGAAAACATCTCTGAAAGTAAAAAAGGTGCACAAACAAAATAATTAAAAAATTTATATACTTAGCACACGACAGTTAATTGTCCTCAGAAATAAGTTGTTGGTTATCGCACTTTGTTGCTGATAATGGTTTGTTAATTTTGTTTGTCCTTCATTTTTGTGAAATTATTAGGCTTATTTTTCTTTTTGTTTTATTTATATTATTATTAATTTGTAAACTCACAAATAAAAAGAAAGTTTCTCATTAATTAATTATAATCCTGAGTTATTGCAGAACTGCAACAGAGCGAAGTTGCCGGTTGCTAGTTTGTGAGAAAATCAGGTTTTTTTTTCCTAAACTGGCCACTTTTTTAATGAGTAGCTTGTTTAACCTTTCTCATTATTGCTCTAAGTGAAAGTTATGGTTTTTATAATGGAGGAGTGTGGTTTAATATTAATTTTGAAAACTTATTGCAAACTGAGTTATTATTGCTTGCCAACTCCAATAATGGCGACCAGACCAATAGTAATCTCTTTTACACTAATATTTTTCCAGTCGTTATAGCCAAATAAGAGCTCTGACTGTCTCCCTTTGCATAGTGAACTTAAAAAAAATTATGTAATGAGGAAATTTGGTGAGGATCGGTCATGAAAGAAACATTCAATTATGCCAACGCTTCAACAGAGTTTCCTGTCTTCTTTATCAAGGCTTTAATATATAGATAGTCTTGAAAGATGTAGAAAAAAAATATATTGGAACTATAAACGTACAAACATTTTTACAGCACAGAAGATTAGATTGTTAAAGGGGATTATTGCACTGCTACCTGAAAGATCTATTGTGTCCCACGGAGCCTTCTCAGTGCACTGCCGGCCTCCGAACAGTGTTCTTTAGCTACTGCTCACACCGAAGAGAGTTGTAGAGGCTCCTAGGAAGAGAAAATCTAAGGCAGCATGCGCTAAATTCGAACCCGGGACCTCCGCGTTGCTATACCAGCACGCTACCACTGAGCTAATCCCTTCCTTCTCCCTTGGCTTACGCCAGTTAACTAAGGATGGAGACCCTAGTTTGTGTACTGTATTTGTATTTGTGCGTAAAGGGTAGAGTGTATGTAGTTTAAGTATGGCACAGTGCATAGAGTACCTGAGCTGAGATAACCCGTATTAGCAGTAGCATAAATATAGAAGATAACGATTATATGCCTATGTTTTTAGATTATAAATCTAGCTCCCTTTTTCAGTACCCAGCAGGACTTTCAGATCCAGCCTAAATCTCAGATTACCCCAAAAAAATACAAAATTAATTTTTCCGAAAAAGTGTTTAAGTTAAGAAATTGAATTTCAAGTCTCCAAGAAAATTTATTCGACCCATTTTCTCCCCAAAAAAATCCAAAATCTCATAAATATAGTTTATAAAATCCTTATTCTATTAAACGAGTTTCTTCAAACTTGGAATTATTTTAAGTTTAAAGAAAATCGTTGTGGTTCTTTTTGATAAAATCGCGAAAAATTGAAAAAACAAAAACCATTCTAAAGTCGCACTTCCGGTTGATGGATTTTGCCCGAAAAAATCGTGTCTAATGGCGGTGATATTGTCTAAACGACAATATTAATGTTTGCTAAAAAATTTTTTTATACTCGACTCTTAGGAGAAGAGAAAAAAAAAAATCTTATTAATGTTATCTCAAAACATGTATTTCCGGGGAAAATTCCATTTCTTCGAAAATTAGACTCGAGTAACTCGATTTTGTCAATGATGACCGTATAATTTTATGATTATAAAATATGAAGTCATGACAAAGAAAATTCCTTAAAACAAGGGTTTCGGAAAAAGGCGAGAAAACACGAAAGCAAATAAAGTCGATTATTAAAATGGTACAGCCAATAAACTTATTTCGATCTAAGGAAATTTAAAAATTTAAAGTTTGAAAGATAAGTAAGGAAATATTCAATTTACTCTTAATTAATTCTAATAAATGGAATCCTATGGAAGGTCTAGAACAATCTGGCACATCTTAATACAAATTAACCAAAAAATAATTTATTCTAATTAAAACTCTTCGCGAAAACTGTACTTGTAATGTTTAGTAAACAAACGTATATATATATAATATATATATATAGTTTTTTACGTAATTTCAGTTTTTCTAGAATCGATCACTAAGCAAGTTTCAAGACACTTTAGAAAAAAAAAAAATGACAAAATTAGACGTAACAAAAAAAAAAATCGTTTATATGAATATAAATTTATATCAAATTACCTTGCACTGTATGTGATGTATATATTGGGTATAAAGAGCGGCGCACCTTGCTATAGTTGAGATACAAATAGTAAAGAACGTTTGGTCAACTGAAAGGTAAAGATCTGCTTACATTTAGAGTTGTAATCCCCTCTCTGAAGAAAGCCAGCCACCACCACCAATCAAGTCATCATTGCCTTCACCCAATATTACGATGGCCAATCGTGAGTTTTATTTTTTTTTTTAGGGGGGCATCAAATTTTGTTTTTATTTCTTTTCACTTTTTTCTTTCTTCTAACACTTGTATTCGAATAATATTTTCTTCAATTTGTTCCACAACATCATAACTATGAAGTTACAAAAAATAATGGCTAATATAAAACTCCATAATAAATTCGTTATATTTTACTTTCACTTACTGCTAAGAGGAAATAATATTGCGTTCGTGTCAAATTTTCGAAATTGAGTTTTCACCGGACCTCCTGAATACGAACAAAAAAGTTTTTACCGTATTTTAACAAAATATCTCAAAAAACGAAAAAACGTAGGAAGCTCAAGCTTGTTATTATTTTGAGGTAAGTAGCATCGCATCTGACAATATGGTTTCAGGCAAAATCCATAAACTGGAAGTGCGACTTTGCTCGATGTTTTTTTCCTTTTTTTGTTTCCTACAATATTCTCGAAAACGACTCCAACTTCATATACTATCTATACACATAAATTCCTATCACTTTTATTTGAAATAGATTCTTGGAGAAATGGATTTTTTGGTAGTTCTAGGATCTAAGGGAACAGAAACATTGAGTTTTCCTTTAAAGTACAAATTCAGTACAATGTATGGTTTTACCAATGGTCACTAGCCTGCTGTTGGTGTATCTTTAGGCCCATTTCTGCCAGGCTTCCAGTCATGGGCAGTTTCACAGCAACTGAGTGGGTTGTCGGCAATCTGAGATGCTCATTGGCGGTCAATTAGTGAGATGTTATGTATCTTTCACGGTTGGATCCCTTAGACATCTCTACAAAGGGGTCATGCCAGACTCATTCATCCCACCCATTCAAGAAACATCCATCCATCTTATGACAGAATTGCTTATGCCAATCATCTAAAAATTGTAACGTTGCAATTTTAAAGAAAATTTCTTGATTAAATTGTATTAAATAGTACTAAAAGAAGGCCGTATTTTTTTTTTTTTGTTCGTTATATAATGATCTTTCTTAATGATTAAGAAATGATGATATTATTATCAACATAATAATAATTTTGTTGTTATTTGTCACATGTGAAATAAAAATAAAAATTGACGCAGTACAATTTTGCGTGACGATGCTGAGTTATTATATTACCATAAGTCAAACAAATCTCTATCCATACCTTCAACTATATTAGGGGCAAGTTTTATATTGTATCATAATGACGTGGAGATAAAGAAAATACTTAGGTAATTAATTTTTGAATTTGGGAATCTTTAAATGTAGGAACAGTAATCTTCAAAGCACCATTCCGCCCAAATAAAACTTAACAGAAAGCATTTGGGACAAACTTCAGTTTAACGAAAAGTTACGGCTTTACTGAGCTGTGATTATAATAAAATGCCAAAGATTTTTACGGCAAGATCACATGAGAAAAACCGCAAGTTAAAATATATTTTACTTTGTTGTGATTTAAAATAAAAATTACCCGAAACATTTAAATTGATAAAATTATTTTTGGTTCAAAAACAACTCTTGATGTTTGTCTAGGGCTCGATCGTAGTAAATATAAAATAATCCAATGATCTCTATTATCATTTCGGAAACAGAGAAATATTTGTTTTTGTTTGAATAAGGTCGATCAAAGATGTTTTAAATTTGCAATATTTATTTCTCCATGTGAACTTGGTGGAATTATTTGGGACAACAATCACATAAAAAGATTCTTTCCATTCTTCTGATTGGAAAATAATAATTATATTTATATTTAAGTAATAATTTATATTTATTGGAATTTCAAAAGTTAAAATTATTAGAAAAGAAGAATTTAATATTGCTTAAGTATCCTGTGAAATATTCGGTGAAGTATCCTGAAATAAACAAAACTAGTGGTATGGTGAACACTAATATACACAAATTACTGTTCATTAAAATCGTAATTATTATGAATTTTCGTCAGTTTTTCTCCTATGTTTTGTGTTTATTAGTTGGAGCGCGAGGCCCCCCTTAAGCGGTTGCGTCCTTGAGGCCGGCCTGTACATATATGTATATTCTTGGGGTTCTCCAAATGGTGTGAAACACTCACACCACTTTCTCTTATATCTCTTCACACAGATTATGTAAAATGACAGATTTGCTTTAAACTTCAAATTTTACTCATTTGTCCAGGACATAAATATCGTTCCCGTAGATTACACTGTAGTCAAGTAGAGAGCGCCAATACCATTGTACAACCTAATATAATTTGAAATTTAATGCCACAAATTATACAGCACTGTACCTAAAATCACTTCTTTTTTTTTCTCGAAAAAAGTTTAAAGAAAATCATTGCAGCCGTTTTTTTTTCAAGAAATATGAAAAAACTCGAAAACCTAATCTGCAAAATTGCACATCCGCTTAGGTGAGTTTCTTCAAAGTTGGACTACTACTAAGGTTCCAAGGTAATATTGATATCATATCGTCGCAAAGACTACACATTATATTACAGTGGTAAATTCGAGGAAATTTTAACGCTCCAGGCCACTGAGAAAAACCAATCAATCTTGCCGGGAAAATATTACAAATAAAAGTGATAGGTATTTATTTACAGAGATAGTGCACAAACTTTCAAGAAAATCTGTTACTGCAGTTTACAATTGACAAATTTTCTTTATTTATTAATATAAATATTTATTTGCCATCAATTTTATATCAATAGGAGAATCTAAATTTAAAACCCTAAAAAAAAAAATCCTATGGCGCAAATGCCCATGAAGGGCCAACGCTTGCCAGACGGCGATTTGAATAGCGGAACGTGTGGTAAGCACGCCGCAGTTCCGGTCTTCGCTACCTAGGGCGCTACAAACTGTAGCTTCCCACTTTTCATCACGATGCTGGGTCAATACCGACTTTGCCTTCACGGGAATCGAACCCTGTATTCTGGCACGAAAGGCGAGTGCGTTAGCCACTAGACCAACGCGTGAGGACCTAAATTTAATAAAATGACATTTCTGAGCAAAGCATAACCTCCCCCCACTCCATCAAAACTTCTTTGAAATGAACTTTCACGGAAAAAAAAATATCCAATAAAAGCGATTTTTTACTTCTGTTTTTAGTTTTCGAGATTTTCCCTTAAGCGTGTGTTCCAGACGATATTAAATCATTTTTAAATAATTATGATTTAATATTTAATTATAGTTCTTAGAAAAAACTTTTGTTTAATAATTTTACTTTCTCTTACTCCTAATAAGAGGAAGTATTGTAATCGTGTCAAATTTTCGATCCTGAGTTTTCACCGGAAATATCCGTTTTGAGGTTCCCTGAGTCCAAAAAAGTGGTTTTTAGCAAATGGTCTGTGTGTGTGTGTGTGTATGTATGTGAACAGCGTAGCTCAAAAACAAAAAATCGTAGAAAGTTGAAACTTGATATTCCGTTTAGGTATCACCATGGGATACGACAGTAAGTCATCTGTCAAAGTTCCTCAACCGGAAGTACCACTTTACTAGTTGTTTTATTAGTAGTCAAATTAATTAGAAATAACTGGTGGCCAAAATTCCGAGTTTCAAAAGAATTAGTAAACAAACCGGAAGTGCGTTTTTACTGAAAGTTTTTTCAATTTTCTCCATAAAAACACCGACGAATTTCATTAAATTTTTACTTTCTCTTACTCCTAGTAAGAGGAAGTATTGTAATCGTGTCAAATTTTCGACATTGAGTTTTCATCGGAAATATCCGTTTTGAGGTCCCCTGAGTCCAAAAAAGTGGTTTTTAGCAAATGTTCTGTATATATATATATATATATGTGTGTGTGTGTGTGTGTGTATGTATGTATTTTTTCTTTTTGTCCCTCCGAAGTAACCCTAATGAGGGAAAATTTATTTTCCACATACTCCAAAACATTATTACATGTATTATAACAAAATATTGAATTTCAGTTGATCATTTCGTTTGTTACTTTCAGTATTTGTAAAATGGTAGAAACTAACTAGATAAATGATCTTAATGTACATACATAAATAATCTTAGAAAATTAGTGAAAGAAAAGAAAGAAGTAATGAATCTAAAAAATAATAAAAACTGAACAAAAAAATAATATTAAACAAAACAAATCGAACAAAGAACAAAAGAATTACAAAATAAAATTAAATAAAATACATATTATTGTTATTTATAGGTCATTAATATCAATATTTTTAATAAAATCCATAAAAACTTGACAATATTGGCTGCTGACTAATTGTTGTTCCTCGATCTTCCATGTGTGTATGTATGTATGTACGTGAACAGCATAGCTCAAAAACGAAAAATCGTAGAAACTTCAAACTTTATATTCCGTTTAGGTATCACCATGGAATCCGACAGTGGGTCATCTGTCAAAGTTCCTCAACCGGAAGTACCACTTTACTAGTTGTTTTTTTTACGTTTTTGCGATTTTCTCAAAAATGGCTCCAACGATTTTCTTCAAACTTGGTATATCAACTACACATACTAGCAGCTAGTAGCAACTTTTATTTGAAACATTTCTCTGGGAAAATTCATTTAAGGGCACTTATGGTGGAGGGGTGGGGTTAGGTTTTCATCTAAAGTGCTATTTCAATTTACTAGACAATTCTATCATCTAAATAATGTTAATTAAAATGAAATATGTTGTTGAAATTACGAGTTTGAAAAAATCGGATAACCAGAAGTGCGTTTACTTTACCACTTTAATAAATGATTTTTTCTCTTTATCGCGAATTTCTCAAAAATGGCTTCTACGATTTTCTTGAAACAACGTATAAAAACTAAACATACAAAGATCTATAACTTTTATTTGAAACATTTCTCTGGGAAAATTCATTTAAGGGCACTTTTAGGGGAGGTGTGGGGTTACAGCTTCCTCTAAAGTGCTATCACAGTTGATTGTACAATTCTATCATCCAAACAAAATTAATAGAAATAAATAGGTTGCTAAAATTCCGAGTTTCAAGAAAATTAGTAAACCGGAAGTGCGCTTTTACTGAACAGTTTTTCAGTTTTCGACGAATTTCGTTCAATTTGGTACCCAAACTATAAAATTTGTCAGTTATAATTTTGAGACTCTCTATTTATTCTTTAAACATGGTGCCAGCGGTGGGATTCCATCACAAGTGAAACATTTCTTCAGGAATTTTGTAACTTCTTTTGTTGTCCCGCTCGTGAGCTTCGTAATCTCTCTAAAATCAGAATAGTAGTCTACCACAACTAGGAAATTTCTGTAATCAAGATGAAAAATATCTAGTGCTTTCCTTTATAGTAGCTCTGGCGTTTCTTGAGTTTGTATTGGCATGCACACTTGGTCTTGGGGAATAATCTTGGCATGACTTACTACATTGGCTGATAGTTTTTTGCTATACATGTCGCCACTTTCTAGTTCTGTTGAATGTTGCTTCGATGACGTGAATGGTGTCGTTTCATCATTTCAATGCATAGCATTCCTGCTACAATTAATATTATTCCTCCTAAGTACAATACCATCCTGAACCTTAGGTCTATTGTGCGATAGACGTGGGAGGAAATAAATATAGAAAAAATACAGAGTTTACAAAGCTAGCCAAGAATAATTGCTGGTAAATCTTTATCAAATTGTTCCAATACCCCGGACAAAAATTAGTTCACTTCCGTTTTAAACGAACGAGTTCCGGGAATAATTATTGACGTAAGGGAATTATTGATTTTTTAAGAGAAGAAACTTTTCACAAAAAGAAGATGTTTTTGAAATATTTTGAGGGAAGGGAATAAGCTAAGTGGTTAGCGTACTGGACTCCCACGTGGAGGACCCGGGTTCGAGTCCAGCTGTGCTACCCTTAGATTTTTTTTTCCTAGGAGCCTCTACAGCTAGTTAGCCAGTTGACAGTTGTCCGGTGATGGACAGTGTTGTCTGTAGCGAGAGAACACTTCTGGAGGCCGGCAGTGCACTGAGAAGGCTCCGGGCGCCAATGACCTTAGATGTTGACGCGCCTTAAATTAAAAAAAAAAAATTGTTGTTAAATATAAAATTAATGTTATGCCTTCATTTTTATTCTTGAAATTCCGCCAGTTATGTCCTTAAGGCGGAATTCCACCAGATCGATAAAACAGTAACACTATCGAGTTCACGAAATTAGCAACTCGCTTTTGTAAAAACGGAAACATTTTAGCAACTGTGTCGCAGGCGAATGTATTTGTCAACAACTTGGAAGTCCCATCTCGAGTGGGAAAAGATCAACGTGTGTCTGTTTTGTTTTGTTTTTCTACGCAATCTGCATGGTACCGGTGCAGCAACTAGTCAGTTTGGTGGAAAAACACCGTCTCTGTTTTGTTTTTTAAAACAAGAACTTGTTTTGTATCTGTTTTCGAGGGCATAAAACATAAACACAACAGAAACAGTTTGTCCGTCCGGTGGAAATTCGCCTTTAAACAACTAGAAACTTTAAGAAACTAACGAGTTTATATAAACTTGTTTATTATTAAAAATATTTAGAAATATCATTTTTGTCCGAAAAATTTGAATTTTAGAGTTCGGGGAATTGGATCGCCACTTTTACTTCTAATGTGTCATTTTATTATGATGAAGGATCTTCAAAATTAATATTGAGCTAATTAAACATTTATATGGGTCCGAAGATTGAAGAAAACAATTAGTTCTATTCGAATTGCAGTGAGAGAAAGTAGCTTTTACTTTCTCTTACTTTTAATAAGAAGAAGAATAGCGATAGTGCCAAAATTTTTGAAATTTCATTTTCACCCACCGGAAGTAGGTTTCGAAAATAGTAAATGCGAAAAAAATGTTTTTAGTGAGTGGTGTATGTATGTGTGCATGAACAAAATGTCACAAAAACGAAAAATCGCAGGAAGCGCAAACTTGGTATTCAGTTTAGCTACAAACACCTACATCTGGTGTTTCGAAGGTTTCTTGCAAAATCCATCAAACGGAAGTTCCACTTTACTGAATAGTTTTTTTTTTTTTTCCAGTTTTTCGCAATTTTATCGAAAACGGATACAACGATATTCATGTAAACTTATCAGTTACGAATACATATGAATACTTATCAGTTTTATTTAAGCTGCCGGACAAATAAAAGTATTTTTCTGTTTCTTTTTGAAAATTGTTCTAGGAAGATTGATTTTTTGTGGGGTTTCTAGGGAACGGGGGTAGCGACGTTAAACTTTCCTCCAAAGTCCCACTTCAGTACAATGTATGGTTCTATCACCTATATAAAATTAATATAAGAAGTATTGCTAGAATTACAAATTTCAAACAAACCTGAGACCACAGAACAGGGTTTGATGTTTTTGCAATTTTCTCAAAAGTGATTATAAGGATTAAGGATTTCCTTTAAACTTAAAATAAGGAAGAGATTATCTCAGCGGTAGTGCACTGGACTAACTACGCAGAGGTGCCGGGTTCGAATCCAGCATGCTGCCCTTAGATTTTCTCTTCCTAGGAGCCTTTACAGCAAACTACGGGTGATGGGAAGTGTTGTCTGTAGCTAGAAAATAGTGCTCGGAGGCCGGCAGTGCACTGACAAGGCTCCCGGGGGACACAATAGATCTTTCAGGCGCAGTGCATATATTTCCTTAAGAAAAGAAAAAATAACAACTGCACAGATTGCTTTTTGGAAATTCTGACGTGATGTTAAATCCAATTTTTTATTCAATATTATTAGCGCTCTCTTTTGGACTACAATATAATTATTCTATTACCTGGCTGGATAGACGCTTTGTACCCCGCGCCATGTTTATGTTACAACAAATTACTCAAATTCTGACATTTTAAAGCTAATTGTTCATTTTATATATAATTGTATTAACAGTAGTAAGACAAAACTGTGTGAGTGTTTCGCAGCAGTTTTTTTTTTATATGGGATTACCAATAAAGAAAATCATATTTGGAATGAGGAAAACACGCTAAGGTGAAGATAATTGACAAAGTGGGATTCACTGAGAGAAAGACTTTCACATGAATACATCTTGTGGGAAACACCTAACTTCCTGTTACTGCGATTGTGATTGGTAATTCTCTGTTTACTCTCCCTTACTCCCTAGTAAGAGGAAGTATTGCGATCATACCAGATTTTCGAAATCTAGTATTCACCGGAAATACATGTTTTGAGTTTTTCTGAATTAAAAAAAAAACTTTTTATAGAGAATGTATTTTTATGTGTGTGTGTGTGTGTGTGTGTGTGTGTGTTAACCGAATATCTCATAAAAGATAAGTCTCAGGAAGCTCAAACTTGGTATTCCATTTAGGTCTCTACCATCGCATCTAACATGAAAATTATGGCCCCAAAATTCTACTAAATAGTTTTTTTTTTTTTAAAAACATTTTCCAGGAAAAATTGATACTTGGCGATTGAGTAACCACGGGGATGTGATTGAGTAGCCAAACCGGATGTGTGATTTTACAGAATAGTTTTTTGAAATTTTATCGAACACGGTTACTATAATTTTCTTTAAACTTGGAACGCTTGGTGTATATATAGAAACATACCCTTTCATATATGAAACATTTTTCCGAAAAAATGGATTTTAGAGGGCTATTGGCCATCAGTTAGTTAATATAAATTTAAGCAAGCTTGTTGGTTTGGCCATAGAGCGCTCCACTCAAGGCCGCTCAGGTATTACAAGCTCTCCGCCAACATTTTTATGGCCAGCCCAAGTAAACAATATAACGTTCTAATTTAAAGAAAAATTTTTGATTAAATTGTATTAAACAGTGTAAGAGAAACAGATGAAAACCCAATTTTGAAAATTTGACATGATCGCAACAGTAGTTCCTTTTTGGGCCGCACAATATATTACTTGTAGAATTTAGTAATATATTGTGCCGCGAGATGTCAGTACCATACACATCTATACACTAGTTGACTAGTAGAATGAATAAGGTATTATTTGCAAATCAAATGATTGCAAACCTTACTCTGACGACGGATGAAAATCCGCAACCGGTCAGAACCAACAAATTGAAGCATGCTGGGAGGCGTAACATCATAGATGTTATGTAAATTATCCTCACTAATAGATAAGACCGCTTGTGCATGTGCAGGAAGCCCACTCACTAATCTATGAAGATCTAAGAAATTCGTTTACTTTATCTCCTGCTAAATTACGTGTTTCTCGAAGTATATCTGATTCCGCAAATTGTTTAATGTGGCAGTCCTTTTTTTTAATTTAAAGCGCGTCAGTATCTATGGTCATTGGCGCCCGGAGCCTTCTCAGTGCACTGCCGGTCTCCAGACAGATTCTTTCGTTACAGACAGTAATTTAAAGTTTGATATTTATTTTCGCCAGGTTTTTTTTTTATAAGATCGCCAATTAGAGAAAAAATATCAATTTCCATGGTTGCTATACCACATTGTAAATATTTAGTCGAATCTTGAGAGATAAACTGTTAAATAAATTAAGCCTCTATTTCACTGAATCATTTTTCCATACTGGGGAAATTTTGACGCTTACCAGAGGTAGTGTTTGTGCTTCACTAGGCATATTATTGATTATATTTGTAAAAAATAAATTATTACCAGTACTTCAAAGTTTTCACTTTGTTGGCCTCTGAAAACCAAACCAAACTCATCAACTCCTGAAGAGGAGGAGAGGGACCATAGGGAGGGCAAGCCAAAGCCACTACTATGCTAAGGCAATGCTCAACTACTCTCACCGTCATCAAATCCCGAGAGCAAAACTGTCAAGCAACAGCGTCAACATCGTGAATAACGCATATGGATGCTTTGGGAATGCCTTCGCCATCCACGATAAACTGCCTGCCATTAACTATACTTCGTCAAACTATACTAGGTCATCAAAGACATTTTCCGTGATAGCCTGCTTCATTTTGTGGTCATCGACTGGTTTCGGGTGTTCGCCCATCTTCAGGATGCGTTTATCAGACAGTGTGATAACACAGACTTGCACAGAGCAAATTCAGTTTACACACTGACTGGTCTTTTAACTGTATTTAAAAAATAAATTCTAAAACAAGGTCAAGAGGCGTATGGTGATGGGAAAAAGAAACACGTTTTGGGTTGTTAAAAGGGCGAATTTTCTTAAAATGGAAACAACACGGGGGGGGGGGGTCTAATTTTTAAACTCTGTTGTTGGAGGAAGATTCACTTTACAATTAACTAATCAAAATAAATTTAAAATTAAATTAAATAACGATTTAAATTAACATAATCGATGACCAAAAAAAAAAAGCAGGCTATCACGGAAAATATCTCTGATGCTTTCCGGCTCTGCGGAACCAACCACAACGACAATATACCAGGCCAAACCATACCTTTGTAGGTATAAGGTTCACATATTAAATCTAACCTCTCAGCTCTTTCAGAACACCATTAGAATCAATTTTCACTGCAGTAAGAGAAAGTACAAATAATGCGGTGAGAAACACTCACACGACTTTCTTTTACTGCTATTTTCATAGCTATAATTGGCTAATTCTATTCTAACATATAATTCTTATTAGGTGTTTAGTTTTCTTCAAGATATCTATGAATGGGAGAATCTAAACTTTATAAAAAAACACTTTTTTTGAAGAACTCCCCTTCCTCTTCCTCAAAGCTCCCTTAAATGAATTTTCTCGGTAAAAGTTTCAAACCAAAGTAATTCTCTGTACTTACAGTTAGCATACCAAGTTTAATGAAATCTGTTGGATTTTTCTAGAGGAAATCGCTGAAACTGTTCAGTAAGGTGGCCCTTCCGGTCAATCGATTTTCTTCAAACTCAGAATTTTGGCAATATATTTAATTCTGATTAATATTATATGGATGATGGAATCTTATAATAAAACAATTTTCACGCAAGCATAACTTGACCCCTACTCCAAAACCTCTCTTAAATGAAGTTTTCCGAAGAAAATAAAAACTCTTGTAGGTGTAGTTAATATGCCAGTTTAAAGAAAATCCTTGAAGAAAATCTTAAAAAACTAATGCACTTCCGGTAAACCAATTTTCATTAAACTCGGAATTTTGACATCTTATTTAATTCTAATTAAAATTATTAAGATGATGGAATGATATAATAAAACTAGAGGAAAAATGTGTCAAATAAAAGATGTATCTCTTTATATGTGTTGGTTAATATTTCGAGTTTAAAGAAAATCGTTGGAGCCATTTTCGAGAAAATCGCAAAAAACTAAAGAAAAAACGATTCAGTAAAGTGTTATATCTGGTTGACCGATTTTCTCCAAAACTTTATTGTCAGGTCCCCTGATGGAACTTTAAACAAAATATCAAGTTTGAACTTTCTGCGATTCTTTGTTATTAAGATATTGAAAATTCGATACTATCGCAATACCTCCCTTATAGTATAAGTACTTTTGCTAAAGGGTACAAGGTCTAAGTATGAATGAGTATTTCTAGTGTTGAGCGAGAATTTGTCTATAGTTTAGTAAACTAAATCCGAAAAGTAAGAAGTATGTTTGTGTAAATGTTGGCGGGATTATTGTAGGACATTAAGAGCCGTCGTCAGTGGGGGGTTAGGGGGTCCTAAGTTTCTTGAAAAAGTGGCTGGCCAATACACATCTAGGGATTGCACCGGATAAAGTATTAGAGGTTTCTATATTTCTGTAAGTATGTGTATTACCGCAGATTCTGATTAAGTATAACTTTCGCTACAGAAAACAAATAAAATAATTATCAATGTATTATTATTTAATTATAATAAAGTACAATATAAACAAATTACAAAGTAAATTAATATCTGCATTTTCCATATTTACTTACAACAATTGAATTCGTACATTCAATTTTATTTTTCCGTTTTAAATGGATGGCCAATTTAATCCGTTACAAAGATTGTAATAATAATAATATGTCAAATTTTTAAAAAAAGAAAATGAAAATTTCTTAAGAAATTTTATTTTAATTAATTATTATTATTATTGTTGTTATTTGTATAAAAAGAAATCCAATATATAGTATAAGATCTTGACATATTTCTTGTTTCAGTGCAATTTCTTCTTGGAAAGTAATTTCTCACTAAAGAAATTATTCCAAAATTTCTGAAAATCAAAAACACATGTATATAAGAGATTAAAGTTCTATAAAAACTGTAGAAAACAAAGAAGTGCAAACATTTAATCAGAAAACATCAATTATTGTAGAATTGTTTACAAATATATACATACAAATATATAATATACAAATATACATATATACAGGGTGTCCCAAGGTATATGGATGAAGACTTTTTCTCAGAAACTAAGATAGCTAGAAAAAACTAAAAAATACGTGTCCCCGTAGTTTTTTGTTAGAAATCCAAATTTAATTAGCAAATTTGTTTTGTTGCTTCCACAAGCGAGATACAGGCACCAACTTGATTTTTTCAAATGGGGAGGTGTGGTTTTTATTTAAGAAATAGATTCCTCTATTTTTTGTAAGAAAAATTTATTTGAACGGTTTTTTTCTTTGAGCGACATTTTACAAGTTATGAATGAAAACATGATTCCTATAAGAAATTTCAAAATGATATTATAACGGTTTTTTGATTGAATACGAAGAAAAGTACTATTTTATTATAAATTTTACTCCTCATTAATTACAGATATTGCTCGAACTGGCCTCCACCATTAGAGATGTATTTCTTTGGTCGTAAGGTACAATTGGCAGGAAAAAGCATGTGTATGCATCTCTAATGGTGGAGGCCAGTTCGAGAAAGATCTGTATTAATGAGGAGTAAAATTTATAATAAAAGTAGTACTTTTCTTCTTATTCAATCAAAAATTCGTATAATATCATTTTGAAATTTCTTATAAGAATCATGTGTTCATTCATAACTGTAAAATATCACTCACAGAAAAAAACCGTTCAAGTAAATTTTTCTTACAAAAAATAGAGGAATCTATTTCTTAATAAAAACCATACCTTCTCCATTTGAAAAAATGAATTTGGTGCCTGTATCTCGCTTCTGGAAGCACCAAAACAAATTTGCAAATTAAATTTGGTTTTCTAACAAAAAACTACGGGTATTTTTTAGTTTTTTTCCAGCTATCTTAGTTTCCGAGAAAAAGTCGTCATCCATATACCTTGGGACACCCTTTATGTTATATACATATATATATATTTAATGTATATATCATTAATGTTTCATGAATAAGGAATAATAAACTTATAAAATTAATACTTTTCCGATAGAAATAATTACAAAAAATTGCCTTGTCATTTTTTTCCTGATTTTTTTATACCACCGCCAATTAGAGGTCCTTTTTGAGCTGCTTTTGCTTTCATTTCAGCTAACGCCTTCTGCTGTTCCTTTTGTTTTTGTTTAGCCTCCTTTTCATCGTCTGTCATTTGTTTATTTTCTTTTTTTGGCGCTTTTAATGGTTTCTTCTTACCACCGTCCCTACCACTCATTTTGCTGAAATTATAAAACAAATTAGATAAATATTAACTAAAATCATATTTCTCTCTGATTACTGAATTACATAGAGAGAAAGCATAGCATAGGTAAGTGCAAACACAAATGTACAATAGAAAATCGCGGAAAACTGGAAAAAAAAAAAAAAATGGTAAAGTCACTCATCCGATTGATGGACTTTCCTCGAAATCTTCATGAGTGATACGGTAGTGTACCTAAATGGAATTACAAGTATGAGCTCCTGCGATTTTTCGTTTTTTATGATATTTGTTCACGCAAAACACACACACACAAAACATTTTTTATTTTTTTTGAAAACTCAATTTCAAAAATTTGACAAGTTCGCTTTACTTGTAGAAGAGAAAGTAAAAAGTTGGGAAAAGTTATTGCCTAAATATCTTAAAAATACGGAATCAATGATTGGGATCGTAACTATCGATAAGATTTTAACTATAATAGTTACATGATTCTTAATTCTGACGGATTTTGGATTTTCTTCCGAAATACAGGACCAGTTTCATGCTATGAATGAATAAAAATATAATGAATCGTACAAAATGGGAAACATACAAGAATGAGAACTATACTCATGAACAATATTTGGACAAATACTCGAACAATGGAAAGAATAAAAAAGCGAGCAAATAATGTAATGATGAATGTAAGATACTATATAATAATAATATTAATAACCATATTATAAGTACATTCCATTCCCAGGGCTGGAGGACTGAAAAAACCGCCTATATTATGGCAGATCTGTTATAACTGACAGGAATGTTAGTCATAATAGGCCAGATATCATCCTTGAAGACAAATTAAGGAAGGATGTAAAATTAATAGACACTGCTGTGCCCAACACACATAAATTAAGTAAAACTGTTGAGAAGAAGCAAAGAAAGTCTGCTGAGCTTGAGGAAGAAATTACAATATGGAGGGTAGAGAGAGTCACTGTTGTTCCTCTTGTCATTTCCACGACTGGAATTGTCCCCAAATGCTTACATGATGGTATCACTCTTCTCAATATTTATCCCAAATTAACCATTTATATTCAAAAGGCCGCATTGTGCGGCTATTCTTAAATAATCAATGAATGTTTGCTTGCTACAACCCGCACCTTTCTTAAATAAAAATACCAGCATTAGCTGAGTAAAAATAAATAATAATAATAATAATAATAATAATAATAATAATAATAATAATAATAATAATAATAAACTGTCTTTATTTAAAATTGCATTACAAAAAGAAAGCATTACTTATCAAGCTATTCAAATTAATTAAATTAAATTATATATTTATTGCTTATAAGTGTACAAACTTTCTGCAATTGAGTTGGCTAAATGTATAAAAGTTTTACATTGATTAAAAATATTGATTATAGAATTTAAATATAAAATAAAAATAATCTCTTAACGATCTTAAAACCAAAAAATCCCTCCTTCTAATTTAACAGAATATTTATCTTTTAAAAATGTAAGAAATATAGAATACAAACAGAGTAGAGTATAAGTGAGTAGAGCAAAAGAACAATTTTTTAAATGAATTATCAAGATAAATAAACAATAATAAATATCAATATATATAGGTAATAGTAACCTAACCATCTCAAGAGTATTTGGAAATACGAAAATAAATTTATTCAGTTAATTATTATTATTATCATCATTATTATCACTACCTTCATACTTATTCCTATATTCCTTAAGTGCTCTACTTTATGATCAATAATATCTCGTTCGTTTCTTGTTATCATCATTATTACTGCTTATTTCTATCATTTCAATCAATACCCAACGTTTCTTTAATTTTGGCTCTTTTTTGTAATGATTGATATACAAAATTATATAATTTGTTTAACTGACATTCAGACTGCGGTGACAAAAGTGGGTCAATTTCCAAATTGTAATTATCAAAAAACTAAATTCTTAAAGAATTATAGTATGGACATTCTGTTACGAAATGTTCTAGGTTACCTCTTTTAAATAACAAACATACAAAACAATAATTATCAGGTTTAAACTTAAATTTTTTCCCTTCCGTATAAATAGACGGATATTTACTGTTAATAAGCCTTAATTGGACTAATAATCTTAATTTTTCAATATGTATATTAAATTTAAGGAATGTCTCTCTACTGCCGAGGTTGCTAATTAATCTAAAGTGGGCGTTAAATCTGGAATTCATGACATTATTAACATCAATACATATTAAATTATTTTGGAATTTAATTTTTAAATTATTTTGGAATTTAATTTTTAAATTATTTAAGTTTTTCTTTAAACTTACTGGGTTTTGTTCTTCCCATATATCTAAAGCACCGATACTACTAAGTATTTTTTTTTAAACCTAAGCACAAATTATATGGAATATTATTGTTTTCAATTTCTTGGACTAATTTTAGGAAACTTTTTGAATTTGATTACAGGTAAAGTCAGTAGCTTATACCAGAATTTAATCATACTATTAAATATGTAACTTTTAAGGTGTAAACTATTTACTTCTAAACGGATGTAACTATTTGGGGTTGTGGGCGGCAAGTGTAATAGGTATTTAAAACATTTTAATTGCACTTTTTCTGGATCATCAGAATAATCAAGAGCCCAACTCTCAGAAGAATATAAGAGAGTTGATTTTATTAGTGAATTAAAAAGATGGTTTTTAGAGTCCCAGCTATCAGACTTATAGCATGATAATATTTTCATTACTCTAGAAATAACTACCTGACTTTTATTTACAAAGTAATCACAAGCTATTTTTGAATTTTCCTGAGGATGTAACGGCACACCCAAATAATTAAATGTTTTCACTAATTTTAGAGGTTGATTACTGTAAGTGATTTATTTTAAAATTCCCAGATTTAGTGAAAGGCATTACAACTGTTTTTGAAATATTGACGTGTAGATCATTTTTAATAAAGTAATCATTGAGTAAGTTAATTTAAACTGCACATCACGCCAGGAATATGCTGTAATAGCAATATCATCCGCACATAATACCATTAATAAATCTTGCTTACTGTTTATATTAATGCCAATTGCTCCATTTTTTCTAAAGTAATCTACTATATCACAAATATATAAAGAGAACAGTAGTGGGCTTAAACTTTCACCTTGTAAAACCCCACGGGTCACTTCTATTGGTTTAGAATAAATGTGATTTTTTCAATAGTGATTTTTGCATTTTCATAGATTTGTTTAATGACATGAATATATTTTGAGCTTATGCCAATATCGAATAATTTAAGCCATAATTTTCATGAGGTACTGTATCGAACGCTTTCTGAAAATCTACAAAAATTACAAAAGTTTTCCTTCCCTTTAGTGTTAGTTGTAAATTAATAGGGGAAGACAAGCAAATATTGCATTTGTACACCCTCTATTTGCACGGAACCCTAGTTGCTCATCGGGTATAATATTATTTTCCACCCAAACAGTCAAACGGTTTCTTAATATCTGGGTAAAAATTTTAACCACACAATTTACAAGAGCAATGCCCCTGTAATTTGATGAATCTTGAGGTTCACCTTTTTTATATAATAATATTAATTTTATTAAGCCCTAGTTTTTAGGACAAACATACAAATTTCATTATACAAATGAAATCTCCATATTTCATTATACGAATTTAGCAGATAGTGTGACCACGCCGGTGTAAGAAACTTATAACATTGGGAACAAGGTCTAACCCAGGCGCTTTTTTTGGTTTACTATTGTTAACACTTTGCAGAAGTTCCTCAATCGAGAACGGATCGTCTAAACCTTCATTATGAACACTATAGTAATGAATAAAATCATCACAACTAGGGAAATCAATTTGATATATACCTTTATAGATCTTTTCCCTTTCTTCTAAAAATCTATGGGGTTAGAATTACTTTATATTTGTAATGTTTTAACTATGCTCCAAAACTGTTTTTGATCATTAATATTTCTAAACTGGGTTTTAATATACTCGTTGTAATTTTTCTTCGCGGTAATTAAACATTATTATAACATTTTTTAGCGGAGCGGTATAACTTCAAATATTCCTCTGAAAATCCGCTTCTTCTGTATTCCCTTAATCTTTTACTCACTAATTTTTTGGCTTCTTTGCAATCACTGTCAAACCATCTACTAATATATATATTCTCACAATTAGTTATATTTTTAATGATAACTGCATTACTGCTACAGCTTGAAGAGAACAGACAAAGCTGTTCAAATTAAATAAAATAATCATATCATTATTAGTACCATAAATCAAAAATAATCTACGAGGGTCATTAATAAGTAACGAGACAAATCGCTGTAGTTCAAAAACGATTTATTTAATCAACACAAAACTTTGGCTACTTTTCAACATAGTCCCCAGCAACATTTATACACTAGTTCCATCGTTCTTATAATTTGTGTATGCCTCTGGCATAAAATTCTTTGGGTTGATCTCGAAATCACTTTTGCACCTGATTTTTAACTTCTTCATTGGATTAAAAATGTTTCCCACGTAGAGCCTCTTTAAGGGGCCCAAACAAATGGAAGTCAGATGGGCGAGGTTGGGGCTGTAGGAGGGGATGTGGAAGGATCTCCCACCCCACTTTTTGAAGTGTTTATTGAGTTAACTGTGCAGTGTGTGGGTGCGCTTGTCATGAAGCAAAATCACGCCTTTAGTCAAGAGTCTACAGTTATAGTATTTGAAAAATTTGAAAAAACATAAATCACTTTTTAAAAAATTTAATTTTATTAAAAACACAGATACACAGTATGACAGCTCAGAAAGTAGTAAAGAGACAACAATAATGAAAGTTGGGAGTATTTTTGTAATTATTATGTTGTGTCAGCAATGTATCAAATGCTCGTGGAAACTGCTGTCGTAACTCTTCCCTCCTTTAGTTTAGGACTATCCTCAGCCCTTAAATAGGTAGTCTTGGGTAAGGCTGTGGTCTTCCAGCGGGGTAGACTCTGTTTCCGGTGAATCCAGGTTCCTGCGTCTTTTTAATTGGCAGTATTTGGTTTGGCACATTAAATACGCAGAGAAAATTATAGTAATTAATATTATTATAAAGTACATCAAATTATGTTCATCAAGGGGGAGTTCCTCTATTTCTTCTAATGGTTTGATATTAATGTTGGCCTCGTGTATTTGCTGAAATGTGAAATTGGTATGGCATTTATGTTTAGGTATTTCTGATGGAATTAAAATATTACTCTCCCAGTAAACATATGGCTGAGTAAAATTGAATAACTTTTCTGAGCTGTTAAGTGATAGTAAAGTAGTAAGTTTCGGATATAGAATAATTTTCTTATTGTTGAAAATTATAATAATTTTACTTATATTGTAAATTAAATATTGGTTTATAATCGGTATATATTTTACAAAAGGTTCTACGTTTTTTATTACTAGAGATTTACAATTCTTTAATATTTTATCTTCTAATAGTTGTTCAATACATTTGTTTTCAACTAAAGATGTATTTTTACAATAGTAATTGTTATTTATCAATAAACAATCGCCTGTGAGAACTTCGCTATACCTAAGTAATAAGGAAGGATGTTCGTTCGTGGTAATGATTTCTTCGTTTTTATAAACGGGGTATGATAAGAGGAACAAGGTTTCGTAAGTTGGGGATTGTAGGGGTACTTGAATAAAGTAGATGTATTCGTCTTGAATCGAGCAATGTAGGGTACTGAGGTGCCATATGATTTCTCGTTCGTTAGAGATAAGGGATACTTTGGAATCTCTTATTAAGCTATCTAGTTCTTTATAAGTTAATATACTGGATATTTAGTTTACAGAACTCTAAACTGGTATCTAGATCGTTTACTTTATTATAAATTAGCATTAAAGTGGTAAATAAAAATGAATAATGTTGATTTAATTCTACTGTGTTAGATTCGTTTGCTTCAAGTTTAGTTAGTTAGTTTTAAGTTGTTTGCATGTATGATTTTTAATGTCTTTGTTAAATTCTTCTACTAGTCTCTTGTTTAAAGTCAGTTGCTGTTCGACGTTACGTGTTAAATGATACTCATTAGTCTGAACTTTTTCCAAAATTTCATTGTATCTTGCTTTGTCGTTAGCATCCATATTTCCAGTGAGCCAGGATATTGCTGTACCGAGCCCATTTATTAGTCCACGTTTGTTCCTGTGCCTATTAGTGTGTAGATGGTTTAATTTTGTTTTAGTGTATTTTAAATGTAGATTAATCATATTGGTATAGTGATTGTCTTCAGTCTTGGTGCTAAGGAGGTTCAATGATCTCTCTATATTGTTTAATTCAATTCGTAGAAATTTCGTATTAACGTTGTGCATATATGTATAAGTTTGGTTGACTACAAATGATTCCTGAATTTTGACAGGGGTTATACCAGATGTTGAACTTAAGTGTCAAGTCATTCTGTACGGTGCCACTGGGACCAGGACCAGGATCAGTGTCAAGAGGAGCATCTTGCCCTGAAACAGATGTTTTGCTTTTTATTTCTTTTCTGGGTCTTTTGATGCGGTTGGGATGTAATTTAAATGTGCTTTGTCGATTCATTTTAGGACTGGTCGCTAACCGTTTTGTCTGATCATAGAGTATTCTAATGTTTGTTCTTTTTATGGAATGTTGTCCTGTTGCGGTCGCCAGTTATACCGTCCAATTTGTACCTAGTTATTACTGTTGTTCGTTTTTTGCCAGTCTATTCATAAATTCTATAGGATGTTCTTTTGAGTAGGTCTTCATTAACGCTAGTTCTGCTATTAAGTCTGGTATAGTTCTGTTGTCTGCAAAATTTTTCTTTAGTTCTAGTATATTTGAACAATTATTATTGAAGGCTACTGCTTCAGCAGGACCTTCTAGGTGGGACATGGCTGCCTTGAAGAGCAGCCAATGGTTCCCTTTATTTCTGAAATGCTTTCATCACAAAAATCTGTATAAAGTTCCTCACATGTAGACACAAAATGGTGTAATTTGTATGAGGTTCCATCATATCTGGGGATGTATTTTAAAATTTCGTGTGGTAATGGTTTAGAAATGTTGAGAGCCATGTTAGGGTTATCAAGGGGGTTAAATCTGGGGGGTTTGATAAGAATACTGGAATTAGGTATAACGAAATTACTCACAGTATGTTTTTGTGGTAACTCCGGGTCCTCCTCTTCCGAAGATGAGGTTGAGTACTTTCTCTGCTGTCGGTATGCACGCTGTTGTTCGGGCTGTCTTCTTGTCAGCTTGCTGCTTTAGGTGTTTTCTTCTTCAGGAATTAGTTGTGAAACAGCGGATAAGGAATAAGCACCCGAGTTCTCTAGTGCGGGAAGATATCACGCAAAAATATTTGAACGATGTAAGTCAAAGGGACGTACTTTCAAATGCTTTTGAGAACTTCCGCTGTCCCTGTTCACGGGCGCTAGTTATGGTATTTGAAAACACGAATCACTTTTTAAAAAATTTAATTTTATTAAAAACACAGATACACAGTATGACAGCTCAGAAAGTAGTAAAGAGACAACAATAATGAAAATTGGGAAAATTTATGTAATTATTATGTTGTGTCAGCAATGTATCAAATGCTCGTGGGAACTGCTGTCGTAACTTACGACATTCCGTTCGAATGGTAGGCCTTACTCTGTTTGTGAGCATAAACTGTAATACTGGCTGTTGATGGTGCGTTGATCTTCGAGGTAGTCACAATAAATAGGCCCCTGCAAATCCCAGAATACTGTAAGCATGACTTTACCTGCAGGCGGCTAGGTCTTGATTTTCTTTCGAAAGGAGAACCCGTATGCTTCCACTCAAGGCTTTGACGCTTAGACTCCGGCTCAAAATGGTGTATCCATGTTTCATCACATGTTACAATTATACTGAAAAATTCTTTTTCAATTAAATATCGTTCTTTCAACTGTTAACTGATTTGAAACCTGGTTTCTTAGTGGGCGTCCGTATTGTCTTGGAACCCATCTCGCACAAGTTTTCTTGTACTCAGCTTATACACGAAATTATCTGTTCGTTTTTAAAAGAAATGATAGGAGAATGAGTTATTTCTCTAATATAACAACCTGTCAGAATTCGTGAAGTCGCATATTGCCATGATGGCAGAAACAGTACCAGATCTTAAAAAATATTAAATTTATTCATTTAGACCAAATTCTTTGACTCACACTTCACGCAAACTAATACAGTAAGAGTTTGCTTTTGTAAAAGTATAAGAAAGTTTACAAATACGTTCTATAAATTTGTTTTGCGTCATATTTTTGCAATTCAAATGAGCAACAGCTATTTTTTGAAATCCAACCATACATATGTGAATCTATCTAAAGAGCAGTCTCCAAAAGTAAGGTATATACTCACTTAGATGAGCATTTGCTAGTGTTTATCTTATTAAATTTTAGAACCAATTTCTTTTCTAGCAACTCAATTCAACTCTGCATTTAATTTCAAGTTCACAAGCAATCTTTCTCTGGTTTGTACCAATAGAAGAAGCTGGCCGAGGGAGTTGGTGAGCAAAAATGAAATCAATAAGTTAGATTTATAATAATGCTGTTTGAAAACAGTGCCACATACAGAGGTTTTAGGCGATTTGCGGAAAAGCATTGAAAAGGAGAATGGAATGGGTCATCAATAGGGGCTGATTTGGTAGGTAGTTTGCAAGTTGGAATGAAAGGAATTTATTGCGTGAATTTGCATGAATCTGCCAGGAAGTTATCTGCAAAAATTCCTTCAACCTAAGTAAAAACTTTACTGAATGGATTTTACAGGGTTTTTAGCGATGCTCTCGGAAACGACTTAAACGTGGTATATCAACTAGAATAATAAGAGCAACAACTTTTGTTTGAAACATTTCTCCAGAAAAATCCAGCCAAGGTGCTTTTGGGTAATGTTTCCCTCTAAAGTGCTATGTTAGTTTATTATGCAATTCCTCGAGTTTGAAAACAAAAAAATTGGTTGACAGGAAGTGGGTTTTTAGTGAACAGTTTTTTACGATCTTCTCTATTGAAACACTGATGGATTTCATTTAATTTGGTATAAAATCTATACATAAAGGCGCCTATCACTTTTGTGATACATTTTTCCAAGAAAGTTCATTTATAGGTATTTTGGAGGTTAAGCTTTCTTCAAAAAAGTGGTTATTTTAAGTTTAGAATTTTCCCATTGACATCAAAGCCAACCAAACATCTATCAAGAATTATAAGTTTTAATAAATTTATTAATATGACCGTATAAATTGCAGTAAGATAAAGTCGTTTGAGTGTTCCACACCAGATTTTTCTAAGTTTTGCTGATTAAAAATATGAGATACTGAGTTTGAGTGAGTATTTATTCGAAATGCCTGTTAATGTTAACCAGTTATTCAAACTTCAATATGATTAGAAAACTCTTGTGTTCAGAACTTAAGTTTCAAAAACACTCAAAAGCCAGTTTGAAATGATAGTATTCTATTCAGCACTGGTTCTTCCAACAGAAGTTAAGCTACGTTTAAGGTCACTGATCTCATAGCATTGAGTTATGTATTATTAAGTGTACTGCACAACCTCTTGTCGCTTATTCTTAGTTTAACTTTAATTGTAACATATTATTAATGTTAATAAAAACATGCAGATTCTGTTGAGTATAAATTATACCTCCACGGGAGTCGAACCTGGGCTACTTGCCCGAAGGAGAGAGCCTAGCTAGGCAGAGGCACACAAATAATTATTTAAACAGGAATTCTTATGAATAAAATTCCTAAATCAACATAGATAAACCTTTTATCTATTCATCATAAAAATGTAGTGTTTCATGTAAAGTCCAAATTTCAATATGATATATAAATTAAACCTCATAATGAAATTTGTAAAAACCAACAAAAAAAATTATTGTATAACACTTACGCACATAAGCAGTGGTTGCAATCAGAATTTATTTACAATAATCCGGTGAAGTTGTTAGTATCCTAAAAAATAATCACATAAATGGGTTATTAAAACATATAACCGGTAAGTGCATGCATATGTTTCGTAATATGATGATGATAATATATTTTACTCAATAAATTTTAATTGTAAACATTTATGAATGAAGTAACAAATATTAGATATAATTCAAAACAAACCTTGAAATGTGTACTTCTAATTTGGAATTTTATTAATGTTAATCACTTGGTGGTTAAGCAGTCCAGCTGGTTAGGTTACTGGAGGTTTATAGGAAGGTTAAGAATGTTTATAAGAAGGTGGGAGATTATATATTTTATTAAGTAAATAATTGATTCCTATAATTCAGATACAAAAATAAATAAATTCCGAAATTTTCTAAATAAATCCAAATTTAAATTTGGAAGAATAAAAAAAAAGTTAATTATCAAGATTGTATAATCGATCATTTTTGTTCTCGATTATATAACCAAAACAACTTAGAAAAGGCTCACACGTTGGAAGTTTTGAAGTTGGTGTAAATCTAATGTGATTTTTTCAGTGATTTCTTCAATTATTTAAATGAAATTCTCAACCAAAAATATGCTAGTTCATACATCAATATTTGGCAAAAATACCTTGTTTCAAACAATTGAATGGTTTCCAGATAGAGATTTAGCCTCAGGTGATTTTTTTAAATCTTAATCTCAATTATTGCGTATGTTTTCTTCCCGCTTTTTCTGTTTTTTTAAAATAAATGTTTACTGTTAATTTTCTATTTTGAAAAAATACCTATTTAAAAGTTATTTCATAATTTTATTGAAACTTCATTTCATGTAATTAATCATGGATTATAACACTTTGAATTAACCTTAACCTAAATACGGGGCACGGTTTAACTCTAACTCGTTAAACTTATTAACGCGATTTTTTCTTTAAAACTGTCTGTCTCCTCTAATCATTGCACTCTTTCTATTTTGAAACATAATGTACATATGCCTTTCTAGTTATCTGAGTTGTTGCATTGTATGATTTTATTTGTTCATTTGTACATGAAACTTAACATTCTAGAGAAATTAGATTCTGAGAAATGTATTTTAATGCTGAGTTTTGTGTATATAAAGTGTAGGACATTTCTTAATGAATGTTTTTGTATGGATTTTACTTTTTCGAACATTAACTTCAGAACGAACTTTTTAATTCATTTTTCTGGCATATAGGAGATATTACAATGATTTGACAAAATTTTATTTGTATATTGAACATGTTTTCTGCGTAGTCATAAATCATCTGAAACATTGCAGTAATAGCTGTGTTTTGACGTTTCTTTAAAATAATTCTGTTAGTATTAAGAAAAATTAATTAAAACATTTAAGAATATCGTTGAGTACATTACAGTGTTCAAGAGAAAGTAGTTTATCCATTAATGGATGAAAAACGTATTGCGCAAATACATGGGCTTCATTTCGTTCAATAAGCTGCTGAAAATGGGTTCAATTATATCGGGGATTTACCACACACACCCATATATACACACAGCGAGAGTTCCCAGCTTCGCCCTAGCGTCGCACTGCTCCGCAACACGGTGCAGCTTTAGTCCCTACACCCTACTCTATCTTACGTCCTCTATCTCAGGCTTTTGTTGTATTTGGTGCTGGTGGGTTGAGAAGGATAAGCACCCAGTTGGTGGGGTACAAGTTCTGAGTTTGCGCATTGTATATAGTTTATACAAACACAAAGAGGAATTAGCCAATGAAAAGCCGCTGTCATATTTAGGATATCAACTACACAGCTGACTCCTAACCAGCTGTGAGTTGCCAACTTATGTGTATATTATGGAAAAAGTTAAATAACATAATAAAATAGTTTATACTATATGAATACTATGTAATAATGTGAAAAATACTTAATAAAGTAAATCTGAATACATTTCGTAAACATTGTACGTCTTATTATTGTGTAAAAAGTAAATTAGAGTGGGGCACATAGGAAAGGTGAGTTGGCAGTAGGCCCAGTCTTGACAGAACTAAACATGCACTTGGCAACAGAGGGTATTCGTTCTTTGTGTGTTTCTTACGTTTTTAATAGTTTTTCGTTCACTTTACTTGATAATTTACAGTTTAATCTATGTGGAAAATGTTTTCAAACTTGATATATATTTATACAAAGTTGGATATTAAAGGGCCTGTTTTATGACAATTGATTTTACAAGGTAAGTCATTTGGTCTACTCTCTACCCTTCTCTACTTAAAAAAAAAAAAACCAATCCTCACAGAATATCTATACTACGTTACTTTGACTATATTTAGATACTTTCCCTTAGTATACCAGCATACTGAACATTTACATTCCGTGCTTAATATATATATATTTTCTTAATTCTATTTTACAAAAAATATATTTGAAATTATTTATTTCTTAGAAACTCTAAACATTTTTTTCTTGTAATAATTAAATCTCTAATGAAAGTTTAAACTTAAAGAGTATATACTTACGTTTATAAAATATACAGGATTTTTACTTTGTTAATAAAGAATAATTAGTTTTTAATTATGTAAAGTGTCTTCATGGACAGTGTGTTTAATGTAATACTATTATACTCATTAGTATGTATTTTTCACTACATCACCATACTGAATTTAACAACTTGCTTTATTTTATTTATGCATCCAGTTATTCATGTATTTTTTATTAAATCAAACTCTGCTTTTTAATGAAATTGTGGAAAATCTGAAAATTAAAAAAGATAACTCTATTTCCGTTTTAGTGGATAATTTAAATTTACATAATCTAAAGATTAGTTCAATTCTTATAGCATTTTTTTAATATTTTAAAAATCATAAATTTAATTATTGCGTTATTAAAATTGATGATTTTTGAAAATTCACTATAGTTGTAGTCTTTTATTTTTTTGTATTTCTTCCATACTTATCATGAAGTAATTATATCTAAAATAATGAAAAAGCCTCTATTGGCTGACCCTTATTGCATTTTGAAGGGTTCAAGTAACCACTAAACTAAGAGAGGTCACCAACCTCTTGTTTAACTTGATTCGTTTTTTTTTTTTTTTTTAAGATACTTTTTTAACCTATTGACAAAAGAACAACAGATCGGAATAAATTTGACACTCTATTGAACTGCTTTCTATAATTTTCGTTCACTTTTTTCATTAAAAAAAAAAAAAAAAAAAATGCTTTCAATTAAAATACTTTAGTTTTCCATAAAATTTTATTAATAACTAATAAAATGTAATAGTGAGGAAACATATACACACACACACACACATATTATGTATATACATGTATTTGTTGTGTGTGCGTTCGTTCTAAAATGGTGCATGTATGTATTATGTTATTACAGTGATCACAAGCCGTCCAGTAATACACAATTTGGTTTGTTGTTGTCCTTGTGAACAGCTGTTTGCTCGCAGCTGATGGCTCTGTACGCAGGTATTGACTAACTCAGCTGCTGGATTGATTACTCCTTTCAGAGCTTCCGCCCAGGTGATTTCTCTAAAATATTTTTAATTTTATATTTATTTTTTATCTAAACTGTTAATATTTAATTTATTCTTTTTTAAAAAATTTGTTTATATCTATTTTTTTTAAATAATTAAAAATACTAATAAGTTTATTTAATAATAATAGTTGTTATTCTCTTTAAGGACATAGTTTTTAAATTTGAATTTGTTTAAAATAAAATTTCCAAGTTTTGTTTTCAAAAGACCAGAAAAAATATACTAACCACCCCATCGCACAAATTTAGTGAACTCAAAAGTATATTATTTAAATTGTGTGATATATCCAAATTTCGCGAATGGTTATTTAATTTAATTTCCTAATAAAATTTTTGGAAAAGGTACTCCTTCTTTTTCTGTTTTGAACTAATTGAAGGTCATACCGCTCTTACTTCCAGATTTATCTATTATCCGTTCTACCTTTCAATGTTTTAAAATCATACAAACACATTTAGTGTTTTCATTTCTCAAGGACAAATTACATCAGACAAAAGGTTTAGGCAATTTAGTACCGCACTGGCTGGCCTGCTGTGTTCACTCTCTCTACAGGGTGCGCCCCCTCCCAAATACCCTTGTTTTATTCCATAGTACTTAAGCAACTTATTTAGGTCAGTATGTCGGCTGTTGGCAACATTGTCGTTATGCTAAACCACCGCCTTCGTGACTGTAATCTGTAAAATATCTGTGAAATAAGAAATTTTAAACGCTTTATTTTTTATTACACTAACCAAAAAGCATCAAATGTAATACTCTAATATATTTATTAATATATTATATCCAGTAGAAAATGTATATCATCTAGCTTAGTAACAAAGGCATTATTTTGAGCGTTCTTACACGATATTACTTCCTCTTCCGGTCATAAGAAGTATTGCAATGGTGGTATTTTATTTTTTAATTTAAGGCGCATCAAAATTTATGGTCATTGGCCCGGAGCCTTCTTAGTGCGCTGCCGGCCTCTGGACAGTGTTCTCTCGTGACAGTCAACTGCCCATCACCAGACAGTCAGGGGAAAACAGTGAGCTGTAGAGGCTTCCAGGAAGAGAAAATCTAAGGGAAGCAAGGCATGCTGATTTTCGAAATTGCATTTTTCGAACATGCATTTTCACCTTCAGTGTATTGAAGCGCTCTCAGAATGAAAAATAATGTTTTCAGCGAATATTCAGAATGAGAATGAAACAAAAATATCTCGAAAAATAATCACAGGAAGTTCATACTTCATATTACATATAACTATTATCATCAGACCCGAAACAAAGATTTCAGTCAAAATCCATGAACAGGAAATGCGACTTTCTGAGATTATCTTGAAAAGAGCTCAAACAGTTATGCTTTTTGCTAGTAAGAAGAAATGTTACAATCATGTCAAATTTTCTAGTTTTCACTAGAAATACATCTCAGAAGCCCTTCTGAGTCAGAATGAATGTTTTTAGAAATTATAGAACGTTGAACTTTATATTTCGTTTAACTTGATTATTTCGTACCAGGGGGCCCAACAATAATAAGTTTTTGGTCAGAATAGGTCAGCCGGAAGTTCCATTTTACAGATGAATTTTCTAAATTTTTTTTTTTTTACGATTCCCACGAAAACAGGTCTAACGATATTCATTAAAATTGTGTAACTACTAACTAACTACACATGATAAAAGCTACAATTTTAATTCATGTAAGGTGTTTGCCACGTCTGTATATAAAACAGTGCTATTTTATTAATCATAAGAACTAAATGTGATGGCAAAATACCGAGGTAGAAGAAAATCGATTCATCGCAAGTGCGACTTTACTAAATGCTTTTTCTTTCACTTTCATTTCAAACAATTTCCCGGGAAAATTAACTTTTTTGTGAGATGTTTTCTGAGGGAATAATTAGCGTCATGTTTTCCTCTAAAGTATTAACTCACTATAATACATGGTTTTACTCCCTACATAGTATTAATATACATTAGAACCAGTGATAGAATAATTTTGAAAAAAATCGATTAACCGGAAATGCGAGTTTTTTGGAGGTTTGTGCAGATTTATTTGGTTAAAATTTTTAAACTACAGCTATAAGCCTTCATTTTGCGCTCCCATACTAGTTACACTCACGTATACATGATAACTACGGCAAACCTATTTTTTTTAACGTAATCATAACAATTTTAAAGAAAATTAGTTTATTTTTATGGTCTATTACAGTAAGAGATTTTTTCCACTAAATCAGTATAATCAAGTAAAAATGAAAAAATAGTTTTCTTCCATGCTGTTTATTTAATAAAATAAAATTCTTGGGGAGTATGCCAGTCAGGAGACTGAGTTTACAGTACTATTTCAGATATGTTTCTTAAAAGTTACTTGAATAATCTACGTCACATTACATTTGACGTCATTGAAGTTTTATTAAAAGACTGCAAAATATGCCTTGCCCTTGGCGAGGTTAAACACAGAACTCAGAAAATTCAAACTCGGTAGACCACTAACATTTTCAAGGAAAAATACCAGGTTAAAGAAAGAAAAAAATCTTAGGTAACTTGATCCCCCCCCCCAAAAAAACAGCTCGAATATACTGTAATATTATGTAAGCACTGAAATGACATACAAGTTACTTGAAAGAACGACATTATGATGTAATAGGCTGTGCAAAAGAGAGAGGATTGAAGTGAGAAAGAGTAGAGGGAGGCCTCTATTAGATCTTACTTGACATACTTTTTTTTTATTAACTACTGCCTTCTTAATCAGCTGTTTGATAAAGAAATTAGAAAAATTGAATTAATTACATTGTCTTATAAATCTTAACAGTGCAGGATAGAAAAAAAAATTATAATAATTCCTTTTCAATATGAAGAAATATAAATATTGATTAATCATTCTATGTTTGCGTATAAAACAGATGAATATCACACGACAATGTGTGGAGTCATCTTTGTGTAATATCAAAACGCGTAGTAAAAATTATTTTAAATAAACAGTGGCACTATTATGGATGAGTCATGGAGTGAGAGTCATTGGTCTTTCGCAGAGAATCTTTTATATTATTTTGTTGACACGATCCAGATATATTACTATCCAGATATATTATGCCAGGAAGAAAAACATACACGCACACCACTTACTATTAATCCATTTTATATATATATATAGTAAGGGGAAGTATTACGGTCTGTTTAATTTTTTGAAATTGAGTTTTTAGTATTTTTTGAAAATACATGTTTTGGAGTATCCCGAGTATGAAAAAAACATGTTTTTTAGCGGTTGGCACTGTATATATGTGAGTGTTAACAAAATATCTCAAAAACCGTATGAAGCTCATACTTATATTCCGGGTACTATCATCGTATCTCATACGAAAGTTCGGACAAAATCTATCAACCGGAAGTGCGATTTACTTAAATGTTTTTTTTTTTTCCATATTTCCTACATATGATTTTACCACCTACATTAAATATCAGTATGGCATTGATAGAATGCCAAATTTGAAGAAAATCCGCTAACCGGAAGTGAGGCTTGATTTCAAAAGAATTTTGGGAGTCTTTCAGTTAGGTTTAGGCACAAGCTTTGTTGGTTTTGATAGAGGGCGCTTCATACAAGTCCTCTCAGGTGTACAAGCATAACCCTTGCTACATATTTTTTGTGGCCAGTCCAACTAAACATTGGTTAAGTAAATTTTATTTAGAGTAAAGAGAAAATTGTTTTACAGTTTGACAGATATCCTTCTAATTTGGATTATTACTAAAAGTTTATTAGTTTGCCCTTACTTAGATCTAATTCAAGTAGTGGGGTTGAATATGTCTGCAATGCTAGATAGTATCTGGGACTACTTTATCCATCCTGATTTTATTAAATATAAACAGTTTCGGATTTGCCCCTATCGTCCGAATTGACGGTCGTGTCAAGAGTTGACATCAATGAAGTTACTATCACACACAGTGATTAACACCCTAATCGATTGTTGTTTAGACTATGATCTAAGATGGTCACCGATTTGCATATACGAATACATACTCTGCAACTGCATGTACAAAGAAGTGACCAATTGGAAGAAAACCATATGATCTAGGTAGCTGTGTACGTATTAGAGTTTGGGAGCCAATTGTTCCATTCTCCCGTATAGTAATCTTGAGTAATATTTAATGATAGTAATAAATTCATGGATGCCAAGATAATAAAACATTTATGCATAAGGCTAGGACTGGCCTTATCATAAAGTAACAATTAAATATCAGATTAGAGTTGAAAAAAGTACAATATGTACATGTGATTACATAGAGACTTGAATGGAACCAGATCGATTTGACGTCTTAATCTAAATAACATAATACTGAGAAATTACATTATAATTTTGTGTGTCAGTACTCACAATCAAGAAGTTCAGTCACATTCCTTAACCGGAAATAATATTAAACTTTTTTTTTTTTTTACTTCCTGTTACTGCAGTAAGAGGAAGTTTTGTGACCGTGTTTTCACCGGAAATACACTTTTGATGTCCCCTGAGTCAGAAAAAGTTTTTTTTTTTTAGAAATTTGTCTCAAGTGTGTTTGGTCAGCATAACTAAAAAAAAAAATTATTTTTTTTAATTTAAGGCGCGTCAACTTGTATGGTCATTGGCACTCTGAGCCTTTTCAGTGCACCGGGGCCTCCGGACAGTGTTCTCTCGCTACAGATAACACTGTCTATCACCGGACAGTGAGCTGTAGAGAATCCTAGGAAGAAAAAATCTTAGGGTAGCATTGCACTCATACCCGGGACCTCCGCGTGGAAGTCGAACACGCTAACCACTTGGCTAATCCCCCGCCTTAACTCAAAAATGGAAAATTGCGGAAAGTTCAAACTTGATATTTCGTTTTAGTTCCACCAGAAGGCCTGTCAATGAGGTTTTGGAAAATTGGTGTAAGCGGAAGTTACACTTTACTGAGTGGATTTTTCACTTTTTTGCGATTTGCTGGAAAATGGCATAAACGAAATTTCTCTAAATGTTAACGATTTCCTTATAATATCAACTACCCATATAAAGAGCTACTACAACTTTTATTTGAAACCTTTTTCTGGGAAAATGATTAAAGAGGAGCGCGACTTTTCTCTAAAGGGTTGTTTTAATTTACTGTCCGATTTTATCATTCCCGTCTAATATTAATTAGAATTAAATATGTTGCCAAAATTCCAGTTTCAAGAAAATTGGTTGACCGGAAGTGCGTTTTTA
>JAAEAF010004797.1:0-68024 GCA_011037195.1 Triatoma infestans | reverse complement strand
AAAAGAAGGGACTTGAAGGTATCAGTAGTGGAGGCACGACGGATAGATAAAGGTAAGGAATTCCATAGATAGGTGGCACGGATTACAAAGGATTTTTCCAAAAACGGATGTATGGTGGGAGGGAGTATAAAGATCGGAAGGACGGGAGCGTGTGTTACGGGTGTGGACAGACGATTTAAATTTCAGAAGTTTAAAGATATACGAGGGTCTTTGAAATTGGATGACTTGAAAGAGTAAAGAGCCTAAGAAGTACTGGCGACGATAGATAGGGAAGAGCCAGTTCAACTCGTGGTAGAAGTGCGATATGCGGGAGTCTCTGGGGATTCCGAGGATAAAACGAATAAAACAGTTCATAAGACGTTTAAGTTTGGCCTCGAGATTCCCAGAGAGTCCCCCGTACACTAAACAACCATAGTCAAAGTGGGGGAATATAAGGGAGGTCACAAGAAGTTGACGGGTCTTCGCTGGGAGGAGATGGCGGGAAATGTTGAACTGTCTGAGGATAAATATGGATCGGCGGTTAATGTGGGAGATGTGATTTTTCCAGGTGAGGTTTTGGTCGAAGATGATTCCGAGGTTTTTTACAGAAGTACAATATTTTATTGGGATGTTGTTGAGGAAAAGGGTGGGGAAGGGAGCAGTGGAGTTTATGAGGAATTGGGAACCAATGACAATGGCTTTGGATTTATCTGGGTAAAGGAAAAGCATGTTAGCTGCTGCCCACGAATTAATGTTTTTAAGATCATCCTGCAGCTTATTTATTACATCTTGAAGATTAGAGGGCTTAATCTGGGAGTCATCGGCATAAAGGTGGTAGCTGGAATGGACAATGGATAAAGGTAGATCATTAATATATACAGAAAAGAGGGTTGGGGATAAAGAAGAGACCTGAGGCACGCTACGGGAAAGAGGAAGGGGATTAGAAGGTTCGCTACCGGGATAACTACATACTGGGATCGGTTGGATAGAAAGGATTGGAACCAACGGATGAAATGCCTCTTAGTTTTGCATAAATATACGGAGTTTAATAGGATAGGGGATGGCACAAACAAGATTTCACACTCCCCCTCGTCGATTGGATTGATGGCATAAGAGGGGATCTATGGAAAGAATCGTCTTAATCTAATGCTACACCCTCGTGTAGCCATGGATAGAGACAGAAGTAATGTTTAAGGGGCGCTAATGGCCAAGGCAGTTGATGCCCCCCCCCAAACAGGAGAAAGAAGTGTGAGTGTTTCTCACCAGATTTTTTCGTTTCCATTAGAACTCCAAACCACTTCATACAAATTTAATGAATTTATGATCGTTTTTGATTATGAACCTGGTCTAATAACTATTAAAACAATTCATGCTATTAAAGTTTAAGGGGTTTTTTGTTTAATGGCGGACAATGAAATTTTCCGGATATTATGCAGCAAATCATCTCAAACACAAAATTAGCGTAGGAATAAATAAAAAGAATTTGCGGTAACCAATAGAAGAACCACAATACAGAATTCTGTAGCTGTAGTCAAAAACTTATTCAAAAGACATCCGAGTATTTTCTTGGATTTTAATTTTAAATTCTTAGTAAGGACAAAATAACTAAAACTCTTATTTAAATAATGAACCATTAATTATTCACCTTAGTAGGTAATTATTTATTTATTAAAAAGAGAAAACTGTAGTCCAGTTAATGGAGTGCTTTTAATTTATTCCTTTTACTAAAAAGGGATATATATTAAGTACAAGTTGCCTTTTCGAAGATCTAAGTACATTAATTTTTAGGCCGCCTTATAGTACAGGATAAAGTCATTTTATGAAATTAACACCATAGAAATATGATGTTTATATCTGAGAAATAAATAACATTTAGAAATAAGAAAATAATTTTTTTTTGTCTTCACAGAATAAGTGGTTTTATTTCTAAAGCTTTATTTAGCTCGTTAAAAAAACCAAAAAATCATTAAGATAATTCGTATAAATATTATTCCCATCTAGTTCTATTTAGTAATAATAATAATTACTGTTATTAGGGAAGGGAATAATATCTAAGTGGTTAGCGTACTGGACTACAATGCGGAGATCCCGGGTTCTAGTCCGGCTGTGCTGCCCTTAAATTTTTTTTCTTCCTAGGAGCCTCTAAAGCTCACTGTCCACTGATGCAACGAGAGAACACTGTCCGGAGACCGGCAGTGCACCGAGAAGTCTCCGGGCGCCAATGATGTCCAATAAAGGTTGACGGGCCTTAAAATAAAAAAAAATAAAAAATTCCTATTTTCATACACCACTTACAAAATGATTCTAATTAGATAATGCTAATTTGAAAGGAAGCTAATAATAAGTTAACTATTTTCCTTATCTAATATTCTAAATTTTCGATTGAGGAAATATTATTCTGCTAATAAAAAATATCTAGAAAAAATGTCTTAGCGAACCCTTGCTCATTAAGTCATTACTTAATTAGCAAGTAAGTCACAACTTTTATGGCTAGAGACTTTTATGAGTTAGAGACTTTTAAGAGATATAATATTTTAATATAATTGTATTTCTACTAATAAAATTATTGACATGATAGATTGGATGGATATGATTAATATAAGTAACAGAAGATCGGTCTTATGTTATGGAGCTCAGGTCTGGGGTGGAGTGTGCTACCTTCAGATAGGGAATTATTGCGTTTTTTTTTTTAAAGAAGCTCCTAAAATTACCACAGTACACCCAATCTGCCTTTATCCATGTAGAAAGTAAGCTGCTCTCGTTATTTTTATTTACATTAAGATTGCACCTAAATTATATTATTAGATGTCTCACACTGCCCAAAAAAAAGATATCCAAGGATTTTGGCGGAAATCATTATAAAGAACCAGATTTTTTGGTATTCTTATGTAAAAAATTTAAGACAAAAATATAACTTAGATTTAGAATTAGAAAGAATTGTTTTTAATAATACTAGTAATGTAAAGCAAGCTTTTTAACAACATTATAACTAATCTTGAAATTAAATTAACAGACCATTACATAGAGCAATTAAAGAATTCCAGGGTCTGTCAGTTGTACAGGGAGCTGGAGTCGGACTTGAAACAAAGAAATTATTTTGGTGGGCCTCAGTCAATTCAAAATATAAGATGGATAATTAAAGCAAAAGGAGAACTATTAAAGTTAAATAGCAAGTTTTATTTGGATGAAACAATACGACTCTGCACGTTGTGCAGCCGGCGGCACCTGAGGATATAATTCACTTTATTGCTATATGTCCAAGGTTATCAGAAATCAGAAACAAATGGTTGAAAGACACTGTCTTAAATAAGAACCAAGTTATAGAATTGTTAAACGATTCAAATTGGAAGGGTCTGGTTAACTATTGTAAAGACGCATATAAATTGAGATATACCTTAATTCAATAATTTTATGTATTTATATATAGCTTAAAATAATAATAATAATATATAATTTAAAAAAAAAAAAATTGCCTAAATGCTCTCACATTTGTTAAGTCAATGTGTAATAATAATAGTAAAATAATTATAATGATAATGATAATGTATTTCTTGGAATAATAAATTATAGCAATAATTATATAACTACTGAACTCCACAGACGGTCTTAGGACCATGAATTATCTTTATGTTATCATAACTAGTCTTTTGTTTGATCTGCTTAATTTGGAAGTTTATTTTCTTTTTATGTATTTTTTGTATTAGAGGTTTTTTTTAGGTTTCTGAAGTATTGAATTGAATTTTGTATTTTTTTTTTTTAGAAAAAAATAAAGATCCTCCTACTACTACTACTACTACAGAAGATCCCTGTGAATACATAATTAAAATGAAACTTTTTATTTCGTGAGAAATTTGTTACATGATGTTTAGATATAATTAATTAACGATTATTAATATAGCACCATTAATCAAATTTACAAGGTCCGGTTGTAAAATGTTACATTCCTCATCAATTCCAATAATTTTTTAAAATTTTGAAAACTTGGAGAAGACATTCTAAATCGTAAAGATTTGATTTAATATCATTAAAAAAATCAATGAAAAAGTCATATTTGATGGGCCCGCATTGCTGTAAAACTGTAGAGATTAGACTACTTTAATTTTTAAATTAAAAAATATGGGCCTGTGTAACTTACATGATCCTTAATGTAACTCCAGATTTATATACAAAATATGCAGATAGAGGTGAGTTTATTTTGGCACAATGCTAACTTTAAGCGTGTTTGTTAACAAGCTATTGAAGAAATGAATCTTCAAAAACAAGCAGAGAAAGTTTTTGAATAAAGCAAGGGATATTTAAATTTCTGAAGGTCTTTTTGACATGTCTGCATAAATTACATCCACCTGTTTACCAGCTTTAATTTGTTATGCTGGAAAATAAATGTTTATAATAGTAGTATCTTTTCCATTCATAAATTCATGCTGTGATAAAGATACGATAGATTGGAGTTATGATGTTCAAAATTAATTTGTCCAATAATTTGGAAATGATAGACTGATTATGATGATAGTGACATCAAAGGATCTCCTGTTTTTAAAGATTCGTTTGATAAAGCTACTCTCTCAATATTAGGAAAAATTCTCTGACAATGATTTATTGAATGAATAATATAAAAAACGGATAAATTAGTGGGCTCTTTTGACTTGTTACGCCTTTATGAGTTCTACCCGGGAGACTGGGCTGAACTGAGTTATCTCACAAAAGAGTTTCGGCTGCAGAAAAGTGTTACTACGCTTTTCCTTGTCTAAATGTCGGCTATCTGATTATTTTCTATAGTAATTTGCCCATCCTCAAAACAGAGTGCTTTATTGATTTTACACTTGTCGCTAAGTTTTGAGTTTACGAGGTATAACCGTACAAATTTTGACCTGATAACGAATGAGTTCAGTGCTTTATTAACGCCTGGCTTTGGATTCAGATACTTCGTGTCCGCGGTTGAAGTGAACACATCTTCCAATTGCGTGAGTTTCCGCCAGGAAAGGTAACTTGCCCAAAAGACTTCGAGTGACTGTCATCCAAAAAACGACCCAAATCCTTCAGAAGTGCTCTACCCATCTTTGTACCCCGCAGTGGTGTGTTTTTTACGTCAGACAGAGGGATTGCCTCACTCTCCTCTAATACTCAGCACATTTCTTAACGAAGCTATATTTCTTAATATCTCATTGAATTCTAAAGGGAAGTAGGAAGTCTAGAGAGATATCCACTTCCTACTGAATGCACCCTATTCTTCTGATAACTTCTCTTGATATTCTGAGAAGACATGTGCTCCCTTCGCACACCTCTCAACTGTGAGGTAGAGCGGTACAATTTTTTTTCTCAGTCTTGTCAGTCACTGCCAGACTCCGGACAGTAATCAATCAATACAGTTCACCACGGCCCATCATAGGACAGTGGTGAGATTTAGAGGCTTCTAGGAAGCAAAATCGTCCACGAAGTGATTGAGGCGATGAAATGATGATAACTTGTGGGGGAGTGACCTGGCTTATGGTAACACGGGTGTAGTGGTGTAGTGACACTAGATAATTTTCTCGTTCCTTTTCAGTGGAATTTACAAAGTGCATCAAAAGAACAATAAAATAAATAAATAAATAAATAATGAAATAATGTTTAAAAAACAAAACAACTCAACTAACCTCAGCCTATAGCCTTTGTATAATTAAAAAATAACATGTATTTTTTATTTGTCTTAAGTAAGTATATAATCTTATTTCTTTATTTTTTTGTCGAACTGTAAAAATAATGGTTTATTTATTTAATATTCAATCAATAATATACTTAATGAAGTAAATATTTAAATAAAGTTAAAAAAAATAAATATAAAATATTACATAGACGGTGGGTTTAGTATATAGGTTTTTGGACATCTCTTCTCTTAACAGTCGCCACAAAACTTGGTAGTATCAGTTTGAAGTACATCTAATACCGTTCCCTCTACTACCAATAAAAAAATAAATTTTCCCATAGAAATGTTTCAAAAAGTTTATGTATCTGTGTGCAAATAATATTTCAAGTTTAACGAAAATCGTTGACTACCGACGAGAAAATTTCGGAAAACACAGAAGCCTATTTAATTAAGTTCCTCTTCCAATTAACCGATATTCTTCAAATTTGAATTTATTTAAGGTATACCAAGTTTTTTATTTTTTATTTATTTTTTATTTTTATTTAATTACGATTGATATAAGTATTAATTGATTAATTATTTCCAGTCAAGTTTAGTTTATTTTATTTTTTATATTATAGTAACAGCAACCAAAGAGATATCAGAAACCAAAGAGAGTAAAGAGAAGAGAAACGACCCAAGCACTCTCTCGAATTGAAATGGGAGAAACTGTATAAATACAGCGACGGACAGTCCAGTGATATACAGTTCAAGACAGTTCGATACAGTTCAATATAGTTCATTAAAGTTCATCATCTCACCAGCCACTTCGTATCATTTTCATACCACTCTACCTTAACCATTCTCTATTGTAAAGTCCAGGCAGACTGTGTCTCTTTATTACGTATTGGTTAACCAGTATTAACCCAGTCTTCTCATTTCATCAACCAGACATAAATACTCTCCACCTAACACATCCATTATATTATTCTAAAAAAGTCCTTTTTATTTGTGTTTTCTTATAAAAATCCTTTTGCTATTTAGTTTATTAAAATATTTTATGTTTACAGCTACAGATATTCGCTAAATTCGAGATTTTGATGTACATATACTTACTAGTGTTTTTGATACATTTACAAATAACTTGTTAGCCCACAGAGATAGCCCACACATCCTGAACATCCATCTGATTAGATAATGGTACTGGTAAACATCCTTTACTAAGTTAAATTCTGAACATTTAATCCTATAAGAACGCGTGCCAACATGTTTTCCTTTTAGACAGACATACCATACCTGTCTTAACCCCCAAAGGCATAAGATACTAACTGTATGCTTACATTATATATATATATATATATATATGCACTTGTTGCTACTACTATAGTTTCCCTATATAATCTTGTGTGCGGTGCCCCCCGGCTAGACACTCACTACTCGTATAGCCATAGCAATATCTTTGGCGGCCAGATTCCCGCTTCTCTCTAGAAATGGTATGCCAGTCAGTATCCCTTAAGATATGCTAGTGAAGATTGGAATTCATGTTATGAGCACTGACACAACCCTTCAGCTATATATTACACACACACACACACACACACATATATATATTTATATATATATATATAAGCGACGCTTTAAAGAATTCACGTCACTAAACTGCCACCAGTATTTAGAATGCTTTTATCAACCGTCACGTTTTTTTCACCATTCTATTCACAATAGAGGAGAAAATAAATTAAATATATATATATATATATATATAGAGGGAGAGAAATTCCAACATTGTAGCCTGAAAGAGAAATATCAAATTCATAACTTCATGAAAGTTAAAAATACGAGATGAAAACACACTAGTTTGATATTCTAAATGTCTACTCTAGTCGTAATTCATGCTATAAGTATTCTAAGCTAATCAACGATCGAAACACGTAAAAGTTTCCAATGGCATTGCAAACTACCTAAAGACCCTTGTTGGCTGTTCAGACTAGAATGTCATCTGTGACGGTAAGCTATTCTCTCAAAATGTGACCATGTTTCCAGGGGATTGTGGTCTGGTTTCCTGAGGGGCAATCTGTAGTACTAATAATCTCCGGAACATTCAGATTTGGCCACTATTGTTTGAACCTCTCCTTAATGCTCAAATGTTGAATCTTGCTGAAGTACCCAATGAGTGTTTACTAGTTTTACCACCTTCACACAAAAAAGGATTTCTGTTATTCCCTGGTAGCTCACTCCCCACCAAACCATAATAGGACACGGATGGTTCTGTCTTTCAACTCTACTAATCACTTCCTGTACTTGATAGAGCTGTGTCCCTATCATTTTGGCGGTTAAATTGTTCCTCGCCAGTAAACAAAATTTATATATGTGAAGACAATTAGCGTAACGCCAGCTTTTAGAACTTTAGATCTGGTCGGTCTTATTTGCTTCAGAGCAAGAGTGTAAGTGTCTAACCTGTGATTCTCCGATAAGCATCCATCTTCATGTCGCTTTTAAATAGTATAGACATAGATCTTTCTGAGATGCCCATCTCGCGAGACATGAGTTTTGTTTCCTAAAAGAGTTTCTTTTGATGCGGGTTGTGACAGCTTAAATCACGATGCACGAAGATGGCCGGAATAGGAAAGGTTTGCTGAAAGAGAGATGCTCGCTATCCGTGTTAATGTTACGATAAACGTAACACACGGCTAGGGGTCAAGGGGTTTTCCACAGCTCTGTGTGGGGAACCCCAGAGTGAATAGCAGGCTTCACCTCCTATTCATCAATGATCGTCCGAGCGCTGCATTTAGTGTTATTGAATCCTTCTCGAGGTGGCCCCGTTTTAAACTAAACTAGACGGATCTAAAGTCCCTGGACGTCGATTAAATTTTCCGGCGTTAAGGGTGTACCAGCTGATCATCTGAGGTGGTGCCTCAGAAACAACCCCCCTCTAAAACAGGGTGTTATGCGTACCGTTCCCATGGAGGTTTGCAGCCAGGGGGTAATACAGGCTGTAGTATAACGGTGCCTTCCTGAAACCGGGCCGTATCAAGGAGTAGTAAGTGGCCTTGCTGTACCATGCAGCTCTGATGCAGTCGACCGAAGAGAACCCTAGCTGCACGTGGGAACAAAACATGAAGCTTCATAAAAAGTAGCTACCGCCACAGCACAACCCGCGGCCCAAGCCAATAAGGAGCATACTTCCAGTGGACTGGGCACGCGGGCCATGCCTAGTACGAGCATTCCTCGCCAAGCTGAGCAAGTAAGCGGGTGGATATCGCGATCGTACAAATGGAACCCCAGGTATCGAAGGAGCAAGCTCCCGGTGGGGGTGAAATAGGCAATAGGAGAGCTGGGGTGATGCCTTGGGGCTTCCCGGACGTAGTACTCAATGCTGAGGAGCTATCAGCACTGGAAGATGCAATAATAGAAGAGATAGCCCCTGGGTGGGAGCATAAGCTCTAACTCGAGGGCATCATTTACGTCCGGAGATGCTGTGGATGGATTGTTTTGACAAACAAACAGCAGACTGGCTGTAAAGCAGGGTGCCGACCCTGAGTACTAGGACGGGAGTGGAGTTGATGGCGTGCTCGGGAGAAGGTATCCCGTAGATGCACACTGTCACTACCTTCTTTCCAAGGAATGCAGAGAAGGGCATTAGAAAGGTTTGAGCCTTAGTGGATGCCCAGAACGTGGGAGTGTATACGAGGGCGTGGAAAATCCTCATTTGTAAAGAAGAGAATGGAGATCTCTTGGTGACTGTCGCGATCGACGATCAGTCGTTCGAGGCAGTTAAGAGGGCAGGAGGCACCATCCGATTTCGGTTTGGGAAGCTCCAAAGAGGAACTGTAGTCCAGTTAATGAAGTGCTTTTAATTTATATATCTTAATACCATATAATATTGTAATTATATTGATTTGAATGTCCAAATTGTGGTTGGACTGTACAGGGAAATATTTAGGTTTTTTTGTTTTGTTTTTTCCTGCACCATGACTTCGGCTATTCAGCCATTCTATATACTATACCGCTCCACCACCTGGGGGAGGTGTTAGTGAGACCATGTTTATATTATATTGTTGCATACAAAGAATTATACTTCTCCTCATACAGGCATTGTGTTTTAAATCTCTTCCATATTTTGCCCACAATATCTCTTGCATGCAGTTACTTGTGGAGTAGCGACCCTACGAGTTACTCCATACACTTCATCAGAACAGTACACAATACACTTAAACTACATACACTCTACACTTTACAGACAAGGACAAACACAGTACACAAACTAGGGTCTCCGTCCCTAGTTAATTGGCGTAAGCCAAGTGAGAAGGAAGGATTCGTTCTGTGTAGAGCACTGGGACTAGCCCACGCGGAAGCTCCGGGTTCGAATCCAGCATGCTGCCCTTAGATTTTCTCTTCCTAGAAGCCTCGACAACTCACTGTCCGGTGATGCAACAGTGTTGTGTGTAGCTAGGGAACGGCAGTGCACTGAAAAGGCTCCGGGGGGCACAATAGACCTTTCAGGTCACAGTGCAAGAATCCACTACAACAATCTTCAATTTCTACATCCTCTATATTTGTTTGGATGAATCAGGCTCTAATAAAATATAACCGTAATTAAACTTATTTAATAATTGAATCAGGTGAACTACTTAAAATTAGAGAGATATGGATTGTGTGAAAAAAAAACAAAAAAAAAACGAAAAAACAACAAAAAATTGAAAATCATTTAAAGTCGCCGTTCTGATAGTGAATAATCTTAATATTATTAAGGAGTATCAAATTTGAGCTTCCTGCGTTTTTGAGATCTTATGTTAATACACACACACATACGGATGTTTTGAAATAAAGCGGACCTCAAAACATTCATTTTCACAGAAAACTCCATTTAGAAAGTTTTGTATGATCACAATACTTTCTCTTATGATAGTAAGAGAAAATACAAACCTGGTATTAAAAAACTGTTTCATTTTGACAAATTTCATTTCAAACAATTTCATTTTCACAAATTTTCTCAGTATCTAATTTTTACAATACATTTAACTGTTCATTTTATCGTTTTCAGACCGTACAGTTTTATAATATGACAATAAAATAATTGAATAAGTAATAATAACTTCATAAAAATAAAAAATAAAACCTTTATTGCCAAGCATAATAAATAGTAAAGTGATTTCCAATTTCAAGGATAATTTTAAAAGCAAAACAGAAAATAACAAAAAAAAAACAAAGCGCGTCATATAAATATGAAAATGAATAAAAAAAAAAAAAATTGTAAGAAAGAGACATCAACTAAAAGACTATATAGCAAATGGAAGCGAGGAATCATAGAGGATGATGAATTATTCTGGAATCTGTGCTATATAGAAGAAAGGAGAATGTGTTTTGGAGATGCGGAGCACATCTCCGTCTCTTGGGACTCTTCATAAATCCGACTAGTGAGCAAGTGGTGGAGTGGTAGACACAGTACAGTTCTTCCCTTATGTAAGCCCGCCTAAAGCTTCTGTATCTTTTTTTTTTTGTTTATATATATATATATACGTATATATAATGTCCACATTATTATGTTATGTGCAGTCCAAAAGACACAATATATTCACACGTACAATAATTTGTGTTTATACTAAATTGGGGGATTTGTTCCACTTGATCTTATATAATCATTGTAATAGAACTATTATTTTTTATTTTCTCTTACTATTGTAAGGGAAAGCTTTGTGATCGTGTTATGATTTCGAAACTGAATTTTTTATTGGAAATGTATGGTCACTCTAAGGTGGTCGGCCTCCTAAGTAGGTAAAAATATTAGAAATATGTATTTGCCTAAGTATATGTGAACAAAATATATCATGGGATCGAGCTTGAAGATTTCGGATAATGAAAATCGCATCAGATTGTAACTACTTTACTGCATATATTGGCCTTTCAAATTTATTGAAACATTATTCTAGGAAAATTCTTTTTCATGCTCAGGGAAAGCGGATTGAATAAAATTAAAATAAAGAAAGGGGAGATCTTCAAATTATTGAGAATAAGATCACGACACTAAAAGTCTGAAACATTTATAAGGACATTAAGTAATGGAGAATCTACTAAGACCCAGGCAATTCTATTTACTCATAGAAGGAAGATAGTAGGTTTTACACCTTCTAGGCTGTTAGGTACTTCCATACAAGTTAGCAAATCAGTGAAGTTCCGTGGAGTAGTTCTCGATAGTAAATTGAACTGGTCGGAACATGTTAAGACACAACACCAAAAGGCGATAATCTCCTTTTGGCAATGTCGAAGAGTTGTTGGTAAGAATTGGGGGATCACTCCCAAGATGATGTTCTGGATTTATTGCATGGTCATTAAACCTAGATTGGTATATGCGGCTTTGGTGTGGTGGCGTCGCATTGAAACACGATCCGCTAGGCAGCTGTTGGAAGAAATCCAACGTTTGGCTTGTCTGGCGGTGACTGGTGCGTTTCGGACCACACCGACCGCATCTATGGAGACTTTGTTTGGGATTCCACCTCTCTTTGTGGAGGTGAAAAACCAGGCAATGAAAGCCTGTTATAGAATTAAACAAGCAGGTTTTTGGCAGGGTAAGCGATATGGTCATTCTACCATTTATCGTGAGATGCTTTTAAGGATTCCCATTACAGGTTTCCCTTCTGATAGGAATTTGAAGACTTTTGTCTTTGGTCATTCCTACAGGGTTAGGTTGCCTTCTAGGGAAGATTGGTTAACCCTGGATCCGTCTGGTGTGATTCCGGAGAATTATCTCCGATGCTACACGGACGGTTCCAGGATGGATGGTAGGTCTGGGGCTGCCGTCTATTTTGAGACGGGAGATCATTTGGTAGCGCCTCTTGGTGAGTGGGCCACCGTTTTCCAGGCTGAGGTTTATGCAATTCTTTGCTGTATTTTGGATGAGAGGGTGCGTAACACTAATTTAAAAGGTGTTTGTATCTGCTCGGACAGCCAGGCTGCGTTGAAGGCGCTTAATTCATGTGTCTTCACTTCCAGATTGGTGTTGGAATGTTCTAGAAGACTGGAAGATCTTTCTTCATTAAAGGATGTGCTTCTGGTCTGGGTTCCAGGTCATATGGGAATTTTTGGGAATGAGGAGGTGGATAGGTTTGCCAAATTAGGTGCCTCTCTCCCTTTCATTGGTCCAGAGCCTGCTGTTGGTGTGTCTTCTGACACATGTTTGTCGGGCTTTCAGACGTGGATGACCTCACAGCACTCATCCTTATGGATGAGTGCAGTGGGTTGTCGGCAGTCTAAAATGCTCATTGGGGGCCCGGACGGAGCTTTGAGTAGCGGGGTCCGATGTCTTTCACGGACCTCCCTCAGGCATCTGGTTGGATTCCTCACTGGGCATTGTGGTTTAAGGAGACATCTCTATATAATGGGACTCGTGCCTGACCCCTTTTGTAGAGTTTGTGAGAATGAGGAGGAAACACCCATGCATCTGATGACGAATTGTTTGGGTTGTGAGGAGATTAGGTTTAGGACCTTCGGCCGGAGTAGGATATCGGTAGAGGATCTTAAGCTGTGTCCTTTTAAGGTTTTGGTCCGATTTGTTCGGTCTGTGGTGAAACTTAGATGGTTTAAAACCTGGCCTGGATTTTCATTCTAGTCCCAGTGGTTGTTATTCTTTAGGGGTAGCTATATGGGCCCTGGGAGGCTTTGGATAGCGTAGGGTTTGCCCTCCCCTTCTGCGAATAATAATAATAATAATAATAATAATGGAGAATTATAGATTTGGAACGATACTAACTTTTCTTATTTAGATTTTATAATAAGCGACATTGCAAACAAAGGAAGTAAAGAAGAAAAGTTTTTTTTTTTTTTAATATTTCCAAGTACTAACTGAGAGATAATCGGCATGCTTAATCCATAAATAATATTGGGATTAAATGTATAGAATTTAGTCTAAATGTGGATATAATAGGAAGCTGAGATTTTAAAAAATAAAATAAAAAAAACAACTTTTGGAACATCATAATTGTTACACTTCATATTTTGTTGTTAGAATACTTGCATTCTATTTATTAGAATTCCATAATTTACGTCATGTTTAGGTTTGTCATGTAAAGGCACTTTAAAGCAACTACTTAGCTCTAGTAAGAATCTATAAAGCTGTTTAGAAACTAATGGGTACTCCAGTTGGAGACCTTAAGACAATGTGGTGAAGTATAAGCAAGATACGGAAGTTGGTTAGGGGTTGGGTGTTGCTTCTCTACTTTAAACTTCCTCTTTGGATAACGGTACTGTCTCCTTCCTCTAAAGTGTAGTCTTTGCTTGGATGACCCCCTCACCTCATTAAAATGGTAGAGCAACATGCCTGTAGTAAGGAGATCTATAGGAGTAGGAGGATTATACAATTGTTGGAATCAGGGAATGTGGGCTAGAGGAAATTCTAAGGAGAATATAATAGTTTCAGCAGAAGGGGCAGGACGGTGTTGACCATCGGTCAAACTTCCAGTTTGTTACTGGTTAAGTCAATTGGAATGGTATCCAACTTAATCGGATATTATTTTAAGTAAAATTTGACTAAGCACATTTCTATAAATTCAATAAAGTTACTTGTAGCAATTGCGTACAATGTAGCATTATATTTTTTTTTTTAATTTTGTAGTAACAGTAAATTAAGTATTAAATTACAGTATTACTTTTAAAGTATAAAGTTGGATAAAGCGATATGTTAATACCAAAAAAATGTCTACAAAACAAAACAAAAATAAAATTAAAACAGTATTATTCAAGGTTAATATTAGAAACTTTAAAGTAATTATCCAGCTAGGAAAGCGATTAGCTCAGTGGTTAGCGGACTCCCACGCGGAGGTGCCGGGTTCGAGTCCAGCAGCGTTGCACTTAGATTTTCTTTTTCTAGGCGACTTCACTGCTCATAGTCCAGTTATGGACAGTGATGTTTGTAACGAGAGAACACTGACCGTACGCCGGCAATGCACTGAGAAGGCTCTGGGCCAATTTTGACGCAGCTTAAATAAGAAAAATAAAAAATTTAAAAAAAATTATCCGTACATTATCCAATAATAAATTTACTATATATAAAAGGGGAAAAGGGGGTAAAGTAATCAATATTTTTTCAGGTGGGCTTAAACGTCCAACTACCAAATTAAGTGTCGTGGACGGAAGCAGAAGCACCTACTTAACTATAAACATTTTTTAAACGAATATAAAATTTAATAGTTATACGCGGGACATGAACTAGGGACCTCCCAGTTACAAGTCCATCTTCATAACCACTACACCACAACACCGCCCCAACTAAATATATACATATATATGTTGTAAATTTTAAAAAGCAATGATGTAAAGTTCTTTTTATTTAATATATTTTCCAAGTAATGTTTTATAAGTAAGACTTGGAAAATTCTTTTATATAAAGGAAGTTAAATACTTAGTTCTTACTCAAGAAACTTTTCTTACTTTTATTTTATTTTGTTTTATTGTTTAAGTGAAAAACAGAATGTATATATATCTATATATTTATTGTTTTAACATGAAATAAGTTTCATTTTATATAATAACTTTTTTTAGAAGAATGTCTATACTCAGAGACTAGTATCAACAGAATAATCATAACGAATTTAGTTCGAAAAATGAGAAAAGAAGAAGAAATAAAATTTTTGTCTTTACAATAAAGAAATGAGGGAGTGTGAGAGATTACAAGGAACATTGTTGACAGAATTGAAGTAAATATAAACTTAGAAGGGAACAATGAATGAACAAGAGGAGTCAAGATGAAACATTGAGAAAGTTCCAATAAGGGTTGTACAGGTCTTGACGATAGAATGGTTGCTGAGTCGACTTTGGGGGTAGAGGAGTTGGATTCAAAGAGGACCTAGAGTTCAAAGGGATAATGCCGCAGGGTATCTAAGGGAATAGAATGCAGTAGAAGTAAAGGGATGAGAAGGTGTGGGTGTAGGGGGGGTTGGAGGAACAGTGATGTTGAGGAATATCGTGGTTGGTAAAGTTGACAAACACGAACTCAAAGTACCGGGGTTGCTCACTATAGGACCCCCACTCTTCATCGTTCAGTCATATCATACATACAAATAAAACACCAAATACACGTATATACCTACCTTACATACAACGCACACTCACACATGCAAAACAAATGTCATATCTCTCATTCAGCAAACTTATTTTCTACTTATTTATGAATTCATCCAATTTCTAAAACTTCATTTTACTATGTTATTTGCAGGATGCATTTTTAAAAAAGACTGCCTTTATAAATGTCAAACATATTATAGTCGTAGCAATAGCAGTAATTATTACAGATTTAATGTTATTACAATTATTTCGGCAGATATTTTTGTGCCTCTTATTAAAAGAAGATTCCACAAGCTAGAACTTAGCTAGAGTTAGAGCTACTATATTAAAGGAAATGTATCTAAAACAATAGAGCTCAAATAATGCTCCATGGACGCAAGTAGAGATACAATTTTTAATTATACTCGTATTTTAGCTTCTTTTTTTTCTAATACTTAAAACACTTGGTTGTAATAGTCACACGATTTCCCTTACTTACTTACTTACTTATTTACTGGAATATTCACAGTTCTATTGGAAAAAATTTTCTAAGAAGTTAGAATTTTCACACTCACTTACTGCTGTAAGAGTAAGTGTTGCAATCAAATCAAATTTTCACCGGAAATATACGTTTCAAGCTCCCCTCTATCCGAAAAAGTGGTGTTCAGAAATTAGTATGCGCATGGGTGTGTATAGAAGATAGATAGATTCTACCGGGGGAATTGGCTATTCAGCCTACGCCACCGCGACACCCCAAGGATCTATTGTGGCACCCCCCTAGTTGGAGACCCTCCCCCTATCCTGTCCTTAACCGGACTGTGGAATTGGGGGGGGGGCTCCCAGGTGGTCAATCAGAGCACCCTCTCGAGTCCTGCTTGCCTTAAAAGACTTAATAGGTCCGAGAGAGGGCCCTTGCTGAGGCTTGTTGGCACCAGCTTCTCTTTACCAAAGAGGCGGTACCTTAGCCAGACCAGCCCCTCGCACCTGACATACCACATGCAGTGCCGTCTCCTCTTCTTCCCGACAAAACCTACACAGGCTATCCGTTGCCAGGCCCATGCGATGCATGTGCTTATTTAGTCTACAATGGCCAGTGAGAATGCCAACTGCTATCCTTATGGCCACCCGGCCTAGTTGGAGTAATTCTGCAGTTAGCTTGGGCGAGTAGCTATGGATAATCTTTTTCGCCTGCCTCTGGCCTGGAGTTTTGACCCACCATTCCCTTGATCGGTCCTGCATCCATAGCTTAATGGATGCACTCCTGAGGCATCTAGAGACACCGCAGACCGGCTCCGGACCGATAAGCGCTCTCATTGAACCCTCCCGGGCCAGGCGGTCCGCCGCCTCATTGCCTCTGTGACCCGAGTGCCCAGGTACCCAAACCAGGAAGACCTTATTATGGCTACTAATTTCCTTGAGTGCACCTAGGCAGTCCCACACCAGCCTTGAGCTGTTCTCCCACGAGTCAATTGCCCGCAGAGCAGCCTGGCTATCCGAATAAATGACGAATGGGTATGTATACGCATGGTTCAAAAAGTATATTTCGTATAAGTTCCAATAGAGGACGTGACAATAAGGTTTTCCACAAAATTGGAATGATGCGTTTTTTTACAATTTTCTCGAAAACGGTTCCAAAAATTGTCTTTAAACATTTTAATTTAACTACACATACAAAAAGCTATAAATTTTATCAGAAACGTTTTTTTCCAGGAAAATCTGCCGTTCATTAGTTAGAACTTTTATTTTCACACCCACAGGAGCAAAAACTCAATTTCCAAAATTTTGACACAATCGAAATATGGTTTCTAAAAAAAATTCTATATTGAGTAAATGTAAATGTAAAGACTGTGAAATCCCGATTAGGATTTAGGATAGTGGTTCTTAAACATTTAATAGTTAGTTTCCCATATTAAAAGTCAAAAGAAAAATACGATTGAAAAAATGTATTCCAGTTATCAGAGCATCAGAGATATTTTCCGTGGTAGCCTGTTTCATTTTGTGGTCATCAACCGGTTTCGGGCGTTCGCTCCGTCTTCAGGATGCGTTTTTCAGACAGTGTGACAACATAAACTAGCACAGAGCAATTCAGTTTTACACACTTTTACTCTGAATTTGCTCTATGCAAATCTGTGTTGTCACACTGTGTGAAAAACGCATCCTGAAGATGGGCGAACGCCTAAAACAGGGTCGATGACCACAAAATGAAACAGGTTACCATGGAAAATGTCTCTGATGCTTTCCAGTTCTAGCGGAACCAACAACCACAACAAAGTATTTCAGTTATTTTATCTCAACGTCGTTCTAACGTAAGTTACATAATTTATTAAAAATAAAGTAAACAATAGTAAAAACGTTTGTCTCCTGCAAAGACATGTGAATTATAGAATAGAATAGAATCGGGGGGGGGGACCTTATTCTACTGCGACCTACAAATTGAGGTTTATTGTGGATCCCCTTAAGTTATAGAACAGCCCCCAGCCTTGCCCTCCTAATCAATCCTAGCAAAGCTGAGAGCGGCTCCGTCATGAAGCTGCAATCCCCAATTGAAGAAACCTAATCCTAGCCAGGCCGGCGTACTCACAAAGGATGTGCGCCGGGGTCTCCTCCTCTACCTTGCAGAATCGGCATACCGCACTATCCGCAAGTTGTAGGTGGTGCATGTGTCTATTCAGCCTACAATGCCCTGTTAGTAGACCCACAATTAACCTTATATCCCTTCGGGTCTGGCTCAGTAGGTCTCTAGGTCTTTGGTAAATTTAGGCAAATGTCTTTTAATGAAGAGCTTTGCCTGCCTCTGTCCTGGTGTTCCTCCCACCAACGCAGACGCTGATCTTGTATCCACCCCCTGATAGAAGTTTGAATGAGGCTCCTGGACAAGCCGCAGAAGGGTTCGGGGCCTATAAAGGTATCCTGCGAACCCTCCCTCGCTAGGGCATCCGCCCTCTCATTGCCCAGGAACCCCGCATGTCCCGGCACCCAGGCGAGTGTCAGTTTATTATAGCGAGAAGTCCCACACCAGTGTATTATAAGGAATTTTGTATTGAATTACAAAGGAACAAAAGTGTGGATTAGATTTGTTGTTTTGTCTTTCTCAAGTAATGTATTTATAATTGAGATCCATGATTCTAGTTTTAAAATCCAATAAAGACATATATATTTTACGGTATTTTATCTTTGGTCTTAATATTTTTGTTCAATTTGAGGCATGGCGACGAATTTGATTGTTTTGTCTAAAAGTAAAGTGGGAGAATTTTTTTTTTTGCTGAATTTAAAGAAAACTGCGTCTTAATGGAAAGAAACTGGAATTGAAATTCATTCCCAGCTTTCAGTTGATGTTTGCACCTTGCATTCACCTTGCATTTATACTCTGTGATTATCCTTCCCAATTTATAGATTTTAATTAAACCATTTATAAAATTTAGAACTTTTTCAAGAGAAAAAAAATAATTTTGATTATGAACTTTTCTACATATTTAATAAAAATAATATATTATTAATAGAGAATATAACCTAGACATTAGGTAGAATTCTATTATTTAATAAAAGTTTTGTAATATTGATTTTATAAAGCACACTAGACGAAGACACAAAGGAAGAGAAGAAGAATAGAATTGAATAGAAAGGCGATAATATTTAATGAAGAAAGCAACGGCGAACAGCTGAATAGGTCATAGCCAAAGGTCAGATTGGATGAAATCAAGCTTTTGTGAAAGGTATATTCAGTGGATGGAGGTTTAAATATCTTGTAACCTTATAATATAATTATCATAAATAACTTGTAAGGTGCTATTTTCTCCTATCGCTGTAAGAAGAACAAGTAAACCATTTGAGTCAGATTTTCGAAATTGGGTTTCACAAAAAAATATACAGTTTTGATCCCCTCAATTCGAAAAATGGTTTTTCCGCTTATTTTGTGTACTTTAAAAAAATAACTTCTTGGTCTAGATTAAGTTTAACCAAGCAGATATGTTGAACGAATATTTATTATTCATTTATTTTAGGCGCATCAACATCTGTGATCATTGCCGCTTCAAGCCATCTCATTGCCAGTTTTTGTACAGTGTTCTCTCCTTGCAGACAATACCATATATAGTGAGCTCGGCGTTGCAAGTTAACTGCAAAATTATAAGCTAATCTCCTTACAAATTTGGTAAATGCGTTTGGTTTTAAATGAGGCAAACACCTTAACATTGCAAACTGTTTATACTCTATATTTCATTTAGGTCGCGACAGAAGATTGGAGATCAAGAATTTATCAAAATCGGTATACCGAAAATACCGTTTTATTAAATAAAATTTTTCAATTTTTTTTTTACATTATTCTTGAAAAAAGGCAGAAGGATTTTCTTCAAGCATGTTGCATATACTAGACATACAAAGGTCTATAATTTTTATTTGATCTTTTTATCTGAACAAAAAAATTCATTGTAGAGGTTCTTGGGAACGCATCTCACTTCCCATAAAAAGTCCTATGTTAATAAGATGCGATTTAAATACGAGTATGTTGCAAAAATTCAGTTTTAGTAATAAGGGTTAACAGGAAATATCATTTTTAAATTTTGGACTCTTTTAAGGCACATCTAGCATCTGTAGTTGGTAACCTTAATCATTTTCTTCCCCATTCTTCCGCTTTGTTTACAATATGACGGGTAGCCCTAATGTTCTCATTTCTTATCATCTCTAATCTGGAATAGTTTGTAATAGCACTCAGAAACCCAAGTCCGCTGTTTTTGAACTGTTATGCCTCATATCCATTCAGAAGCCCAGATGGTTAGTTCTCTACCATTCTGTAATTTTTTCTACTTTGTAGCGTTCCACGTATATCTATTATGGTTTATCTTTGACAGCTGAGGTTGCATTCAGCATATTAAACTGTAAAAGTTCTAATTACACTATTCTTGTTCAATGAAAAAGCATTTAAAAGGATAATAAATTCATTTCTCTGTTTGAAAATTTCTTAACGAGCCTTATCAATAACTAATTAAATAGCCACTCTGAAATGTTATGTATTGGAGAAGTTAATAAAAAAATCTGGTGTGAAACACTCACACAACTTTCTCCTACTCCAGTTATCAAAATTATAATTGACACATTTTATAGTTTGTGTACCAAATTTAACGAAATTCGTCGAAAACTGAAAAACTGTTCAGTAAAAGCGCACTTCCGGTTTACTAAATTTCTTAAAATTCGGAATTTTGGCCATCTATTTATTTTTAATTAATTATGTTTGGATGATAGAATTGTATAATCAACTATGATCGCACTTTTAGAGGAAAACATAACCCCCACCCCTCCCATAAAAGTGCCATTAAATGAATTTTCCTAGAGAAATGTTTTAAATAAAAGTGTAGATCTTTGTATGTTTAGTTTAAATAAAAGTTGTCGCAGCCATTTTTGAGAAAATCGCGAAAAAGTGAAAAAATCATTTAGTAAAGTGGTAAAGTAAACGCACTTCCGGTTATCCGATTTTTTCAACTCGGAATTTCAACAACATATTTAATTATTCAATTGTATAATAAACTGAAATAGCACTTTAGATGAAAACCTAACCCCACCCCTCCATAATTGCCCTTAAATGAATTTTCCCAGAGAAATGTTTCAAATAAAAGTTGTAGCTTCTTTGTATGGTAGCTGATATACCAAGTTTGAAGAAAATCGTCGGAGCCATTTTTGAGAAAATTGCAAAAAAGTAAAAAAACCTGCAAGTAAAGTTGTACTTCCGTTGAGAATTTTGACAGGTGACCCACTTGTGAGATGCCGTGATGATACTAGACGAATATCAAGTTTCAACTTTCTACGGTTTTTCGTTTTTGAGCTATGCTGTTCACATACACACACACACACACACACACACACACACACACAGGCCATTGCTAAAAACCACTTTTTTTACTCAGGGGACTCAAAACGGATATTTCCGGTGAAAACTCGATATTGAAAATTTGACACGATTACAATACTTCCTCTTGCTAGGAGTAAGAGAAAGTAAAAAAGAAAATCAAAATACAAAATAATTTATAATTTAAATCATCTCGAAAGGGATCTCGTGGGGTCTGTGTTCACCTGAAATAGGAGAGAATGTAAAATAAAAATAAAAAATAGATCATTATGCATAGAAAAATACATAGAGCATGTTGCGTCGGATAAAATCATTCATGATATCCAGCATTGCGGACGCAACCACAGATTTAAGGTTACCTATCCTTACTATTCAATTCAAGTTAGAATTTTACTCTAAGGCCATCAACATTTTTGATCATTGAACTCGAAGCGTACACGTTTCTTTGTATACTAACGGCTATGGTGCGTTTTCCCGTTAGACTTAATCCTAGAGCTAGTTTTAGTTAGCACTCGATCCTGGAGTTTTTAATTTTTATTTCGCTCACCGTATTATTACTGATTTCATTTTTATACCAATCTGTTAGATCCATACTGTCCAGATTATTCCATTAAGAGCGTTTACTAAAATAGTGCTTGAAATAATGGACTAATTTTAAAAATTGAAAAAATAATTACTGTATTTAAACTCCAAAAACCCGATTAAACTTAATAAAATCTAATATAACTGGCTATTATTAAAAATGGAAATATAATTTTCACCTATAACATCATCCTCTCTAAAAAAGGTTCTATTACTGTATACATTGTTTTTAATGTTCGCCAACCAATTGAAACTAATCCTTTTTTTTAACTAAATGTTATCCACCAATAATATTACCTTCACTTTTATTGGTACATATAGTAGTATAGTACCTACCATTATCACTTTTTTAAAGCAACTTAATAAAATTGCTTTTTTTAATATCACTTAATTAAATGCAAATGACAACAGAAACAAATTCTATTTCTACGCTAATCTAAAATAATCTATATATTTTCATATAAATCATAACAATTTGTTTGTATTTTTAAACGGGAACGCCGGCTCTAGGAGAAGCCAATCAAAACGACATTCATGAAGATTAAGTAAAATTAATTATAAAAATAGTTGTCTACTTAATAGTGAGGAATTTGCCATATTTGAACAATCTACATAAGATTCAGGATTGGCTGGCAATTGAACTGAGCGCATTATTCAAAGAGATGAATATTAATTGTTTTTTGCAACCGCTTTAATTGGTTCTCAAGATATAAATAATAATATATATATATATCGATAAATTTCAAAAATATTTATCCATTTTTGTAGATTAATAAAGTAGGAAATTGTGAAATATAAAGAATAATTTATTTTCTACCTTGTCTATTTTATAAATTTAAAAAAAGTGTATAATTTCTGCTATTTTATTATCCGTCGTAGCATGCATATTGATTTTGTTTCTAACCGGTTTCAGATTTTCATCCATCGTCAGAAAAAATTCACCACCAAGTTCGTGTAGAGAGTTCACTTTAACGTAATGTTTCTATTACACTCACACTTGTTGGTTGCATATATGTGGGGGAAATTATAAGGTTATGTTCCATTTTTTTGATTATAAAACCTTATTACTTCCCCACATATATATAACCAAGTGAGAGTGTAACAGAAACATTAGGTTAAAGTAACTTGGCGAATTTGCTATGGCGATGGAAGAAAATCCGAAATCGGTCAGGAACAAAATCAATATATATGCTACGACGGATAAAATACCAGATGTTATCCACCATTGCGGATCCACCAACATTTTCAAAAGTATAATTATTTAATGATTATTTTATTATTTTTTATTCAATTGTAATAAAGTTCCTATAAAAAATGTAATTTGCCTGAAATGTTATTGGCCGCAAGAATAATGCAATGACATGTATAATTTAATGAATAAACACCCCTTTTCTATTCATTAACTAGTCATTTATATTAACAATTGAGTGCTATTATGCTGTGCTACTTTTACACACTCGATTTCAGATTTATGCTGATTTTACTCTCAGGTTAACTATAAATATGTTTCTTCTCTGAACATAGGTAAAACTATTTAAAACAATAAAAAGTTATAAGTGGTAAGAATGTAAGGTAAACTGTATGGGAATGTTTTCAATTGAAAAAATGGATGTAAAATACTTTTACAACTTCCGCTCAGTTGTTACACTCACTTGTGACTGTTTGGGCAAATCTGCACTCGAGTGTTTGTTAATACCACTTTACTTCTGTAATAAATAGAACAACTACTATTGGTCTTACTAGTGGAAGTATGGCAATCGGATCAAATTTTCGAAATTGAGACAAGTTTCGAGGAACCCTGATATGGAAAAAAATATTTTTAGCGAAAGGTCTGTATTATATATATATTGTGACATTATTCCACATGAAATATGGCAGAAAATTGATTGGATGATGTCGCTGTGGTAAAAAGGAGAAGTAGGAATCCATCGGAGTTAGTACGTGGATGGGTCTTGTTAAAAAAGAAATGTACAGACAGATTATTATATAGTGTATGGACCATAAATATTTTATGTAAGTCCTAATTATTAAATACTTTACGCATGATAAGTTGTGAAGGATTTTATAGTAATTCCTTTTAAATAGTGAATACCCTGGTGTAGAAAGACCTTTTTGTCTCATGACGCATAACCTTGATTTTTATTATTATTTTTTTATTGTATTTGTGTATTTGGTGTTATGATATGTTTTAAAATTCATTTCGTCATATAAAACAAACACTACAATGTACATATTGTGTATGTATGTTTGTGTTTGTATATGAGTGTATGAATATATATATTAATACCAACCTCAATTTATTAAGTGGCCATTACATAAAAATCCAATTTGGATAAAAACCAAGTTTTCGTCAATATTAATGCCTATTATTTTTATATTAAGCTTGTCTTATTGCCGATAATAAGTAGCAGATTATTCTTTATTGTTATAATATATTTTTTGACTTGCATATTTAGTAATAAATTTATATTTTATAACTCACTAGCTAAACCCGGCCACGCTTAGCTGTGGCTCAGTCTGATGCTAATTATAAGGGAAGTAAATAGAAGTATGATAGTTAACATAGATTCAGCAAGAAAACACATCATTCAATTTTATACCCTACTTTGCGTTGCTGTGAACTGGAAGGAGAGAAAGAAAAAATGTTTTTAACTGAAAGAATGTTTTTAAGAGCTGAATGCGCTGTTCTACCTCCTTCCATCTACGTAGCAGCATTACCTGAAGGAATAAAGTGCTAACGCGAACGGATTTTAGCCAGGATTAAGGAAATGAAGAACGTTTTTCCAGTTCCACCTGGAGCGTCCAAAAAGTAAATCCACCGGATTGGTTGGTCACCTTGTATGATGGTATCAAATGCTATCTTTTGTTCTTGAAGGAGTTTCAGTGTATTTTCTTGGACGAATAGCTGTAAGTCATTTCTGGTGTATGATTGCTCTCTGAGCAGTTCTCTCTCGAATGTTGCATTGATCGACCTATTCGGTACTGTTACTCTCAATAGTGCCAACAACTTGCCACACATTGCAAGACAAAGATCCTCAATGAAGATTACGCTTCATTGTATATTTCTTCTGTGAAGAAATCCAAGCCATGATTGCGTTTCTTGACGTATTCTGTGCAGAATATCTTCGGCAGAGAGCGCGCCACGATCGCGACGCGTCTGCGTCTGTCTATTTCTGCCAAACTCACGAAACGCTCGGAATTTCCCGTTTCCGTGGGAACTTCGGAATAAAAAGTATATATAAACACACTTATATAGAAATGTAAAGTTGTGTAAAAATTTCAAGTACATCTATCGATTACTTTTCGAGTTTTGCGGCCACAAACATACGGATGCTGAATTTATATATATATAGATTATTACTTTTTAATCTGTAAAAAATGTTATGTACTTAAATAAAAAAAATATGTACCTTTGGTTTTATTTGTGTATAGAATTACTCTTGAAAATGGCAAGTTGTCCTATGAAAATGTAGAGTTTTGTCCTAAACATGTTGCCATTAAGAAAAATTTAATCTAGAAACAAAAAATAAATGAAAGCTGAAAAATTAGTTTATATCATCTAAAAAATTGATTTTCTAGTTAGATATCACTTTATAGAATAGGTTACTTTGTTTTGGGAATTTTCTAATAAACGGCTCTAATGTTTTCTCAAACTTGGTATGGTAACTGCACAAATAAAACCTAACATCTTTTTCCCCAGAAAAACTAATTTTAACTAAATTCTGGGACAGGTAAGAAGCCAGTGTAATTTAATTTAGTAGGTTATATCGGTTGAGAAGCGTGTGGCACGTACGTTATAAGGGCTGCATGTGTGAATATGTTTTAGAGAAGAGATATGATTAAGAATTAGTGACTAAATAACCCCAGTTTATAATGAATAATTTGACTACAATTAATTTAGATACTTTACAAAATAGCAAACATTTGTTAATTGTAATAAATGGAATAAGTTTATAAATATACAACAACTCTTGCACTTTAATATTCTGTTACTAGTTTGATTTTAAACATAAATGTTAAACTTAAAACACTTCTTAGCACAGTGACGTTTTGAATGACTCTTGTAAGACGAATGTTACCTTGTTGAACTGCTATATGACTGACTTATTCATTTATTGTAAGGGAGTGTAATATACGAAGTGGGAGATACCTAGCCGAAACCATACCCTCCCACCTCCTCTCTCATTTATAAAAAAAAAAAAAACGCAACGGCGACGACTCCACCATCGCAATCCCCAGACCCGGATCCACCCCATTCCCATTGCCCACCATCGCTGGGTGTCTGTACTCGATATTCCAGAACACCCTTTAAACTCTAAATCTAAACACTCACACACCATAAACCATTCATACCAATAAATACTTTCACACACACATGCTAAAAATCTATTTACAATACCTTACTCATTCCTACCTCGTACGTCAAAGTTCTACCTTTAATCAAGCCAATAAATACTTATACACGTTAAAAATAAAAAATCCTATTAACTAAACTACTCTGAACTCATTCCCGCTAATCACTGTCACACATATTAGATACCAAATTGAGCCCCTTCTTTTCCCTTCATAACAATATGAACAAATTTCACCCAGATGTGAAATGCTTTTTCTCCAAGTAGATCTTTGCATTCTAAGCTTTGATGATTCTCCCTCTGCAATTCCTCAACAAATATCTTTCTTTCTTCACTCCACCGGTCACAATCAGACATCACATGCAGTGCAGTTTCCTCCATTCCAGATAAGCAGCATGGGTCTTCTTTTAAACGAAATCTAGCCAGGTAAGCTTCCCACTAATTATTTGTGTTGTAAAATAGTCTCGTACAAACCATTCCACCTTCCCACGCCACTCCACATCTGGAATCCAGTCAAAAGTTCCACGACCCTTATCTGAAGCTTCCCATCTTAATTGCCATTTTCAGTGTTCTTTTACACCCCCACCTCTCAACACATTGCCACCAAAGACCACTTCACCCTAGACTCTCAACTTATATGCCGCCCACCTCCTTTCCACCTCCAAGTCTATAGGCTCTAAACCACCAATCACCAATGCAGCATCCGTTGAAATTGTCCTATAAGCCTTAATCATCATTAAAGCTACCTTCCTTTGGCCAGATAACAGTGCTTTGCGATGATAACCCTTTAACTTGTCCTCCCCAAGCCCCTGCACCATAAATAACTATTGCTTTGTACATCCCTTCATATACTCTCAATACAGTGCTGTAGTTAACTCTGTATGACTGACTGGGACAATATTGCTAATAGTAGTTAAAACCTGCCCTTTATATATATGATTTTTTGAATGGGTTTAAAGGATAATTAAATTGCCGAATGATTTGACTTCTCTTCTAACGGTGTCTTGTACCTGGATCCGACCTTTCTGCCAGCCAACGTCCCATTTTCCTTTAAAAACTGATATATTTATAAGATATATAATTTCTTGCTTCCATCACACTAGTTTATCTTTAATTTGCAAAACTCAATATTTATGGGTAGCCATAAAGTCTGCAATTAAGTTTTGGAAAAATACTTTAACAATTATTATTATGTCAGCTAGCTATCTAGTCCTAAAACTAACATGTAATACACTGTAAAAGCCTGTCCATCTTAATATCAATAAAGTTAAGAGCATCTATATATTTATAAACAATTCAAATTTTAAGAATATTTGTCAATTGTAACAATTTAGTAGTAATAAACAATGTTGTCACACTTATTATGTTATCTGTCTATGTTACCACATTGTTTGACAAAAACCATCCTGATGATGGGCGAACACCCGAAACCGATCGATGACCACAAAAAGAAGCAGGCTATTATGGAAAATATCTCTGATGCTAAGTAAAAAAAAGTTGTGTGAATAATTTAATAATAGATTTATCAAAAATAATAACTTTTATTATTAAATCACAAAAGTTATAATTATTGCTGACAGCCAATCCGGTCTTTATCTTGATCATTACTTCCGGCCGGTCATTAATGATGTCGCCGATGGCTGCAATGTTAAAAAAAAAAAAAAAAAAAAAAATGAACCTGAAATGAAAAGAAATCTTCAGAAGTCTTGTATCAATCTCCTAATTATTAGTTTCGGGTAATTTAATGCCAAAAAGGCATGAAACTCTTATATGGATTTGATAAATTCTAATTGGGCATTCATTATGAATATTTCCTCCGTAACAATTATTAATTACAGTAATAATTTGTGATTATTATGGTATAAAATTTTTTATTTCCATTAATAATTAGAAAAAAAAAAAAATCTATGTAGATATTCATTTAAAGTCTAGGGGGGGCAGTATGTGATGCTGAGATGAATACATATTTGCTAAAGTATGTTTTACAAAACTTTCATATATGCAAAAGTTTTTATTTGTATAACTACGTATATGAATTATAATGCATTCATCTGAAAAAAAAAAACAACTTTAGTTCTAACAACACAAATTCCATTCGTTTAAGTTTCAAAATGTAAATATTATTTAAAAAAGTTGTAATTTAACATTTAATTTTTCTTGGTCATTGAAAGCAATGATTAATTTTTTTTTTTTTTTTATGTATGGAGACTATTTGCGTAAATAATTTAGAATTATATTAATCATAATTTATAATTTATTTAATTTTTATATCATTAATGGAGTAGGAAACTAAATTATATCGCAATATTTGTTAAAAAAAAAAAAAAAAAATCTGGTGTGACAACACTCACACAACTTTCTCTTACTCCAGTACTCAAAATTATAATTGACAAATTTTATAGTTAGTGTACCAAATTTAATTGAAATTCGTCGAAAAGTGAAAACACTGTCCAGTAAAACTGTCCGGTTTACTAATTTCCTTGAAACTCGGAATTTGGGTCATATATTAATTTCTAGTTATTTCAATTTGGATGACAGAATTGTATAATCAACTGTGATAGCATTTTAAAGAAAAACATAACCCCCCTCCCCCAAAAGTCCCCTTAAATGAATTTATCAGGGGAAAAGTTTCAAATAAAAGTTGTAGCTCTTTATATGTATAGTTAACAACGCTGGTTTAAAGAAAATCGTTGGAGCCATTTTCGAGAAAATACCAGAAAACTGAAAATTATATTTCAGTAAAAACGCACTTCCGGTTATCTATTTTTTTTCAAACTCGGAATTTCAACAACATATTTAATTCTAATTAACATTATTTAGATGACAGAATTGTCTAATATACTGAAACAGCAGTTAAGATGAAAACCTAACCCCACCCCTCCCCCAGAAGTGCCCTTAAATGAATTTTCCTGGAGAAATGTTTCAAATAAAAGTTGTAGCTCTTTGTATGTGTAGTTGATATACAAGTTTAAAGAAAATCTTCGGAGCCATTTTTGAGGAAATTGCAAAAACGTAAAAAAAAAACTAGTAAAGTGGTACTTCCGGTTGAGAAATATTGACACATAACGCACCGTCAGATCCCATGGTGATACCTAAACGTAATATCAAGTTTGAACTTTCTACGATTTTTCGTTTTTGAGCTATGCTGTTCACATACATACACACACACAGACACACACACACACACACACACACACACACATACAGACCAATTCGCTAAAAACCACTTTTTTGGACCAGGGGACTCTCAAAACGGAAATTTCCGGGTGGAAAACTCGATATCGAAAATTTGACACGATTACAATACTTCCTCTTACTAGGAGTAAGAGAAAGTAAAAATGATTAGTTTTAAATATTTTAATAAAATATCAAAACTTTGCACAGTTAATAAGAGTTTTAATTAAACTGAATAGGCTTTATATAAAGGCTTAAACCATATGGAATGGGTCTATTAAATATTAAAGCATAGACGTTGTTTAATATTCTTAATTAGGTTATATTTAATTAAATATGGAATAAATTTTTAATTATTATTATTATTTAACTGTAAAATATTATTTATAACATTTATGAAAATAATAGTATATAAAGGAGTATTGCAAAGTATCCTCCACCATTGGGCCCTAAGATAGTTAAGTATTACGCAACAACTTAAGAGCATTCACAACATTGTATAGTTTCTATGAATTGTGAAAATTAAAGATTGTATCTTGTAGTTTAATATTTATTTTGTAAACTATAAAGTTAAACTTTCATAATATGATAAGCTTTCATGTTATAAGGGATTACAACTTTACTATAACATTTAACACAGTTAATTAATTGTAGAAGAAGACTTAACTATAGTCTTCTATAGTTTGTCACATGTTTGTCCGCTTAGTTTAACTATAATACTTATATAACAGCGGTCACTTTACGCTTGTGGCTAATGTTTAATGTTAAAGTCAACAACTAATCTTTAATTAAAATTTAATGTCAATTTAATATTCATATACATAACTGTATAGTTAATATAGTTGTATTATTGCTGGCTAGTAAGAGGAAATATTACTTTGATATCGAGATTCATCGGATATACATATATTGAAGTTCCTTGAGTTCGAAAAAGCGATTTATAGGGATCAGCTTATTAAAAAACGGAAAATCGTAGAAAGTTTAAATTTGATATTTCGTGCAGCACTATTGCTAATGGGGCACCTGACAATAAGGTTTTGGTCAACGTGTAGTACCACTTTATTTAATGGATTTCTTAGCCTTTTCGTGATTTTCTCGAAAACGTCTCCGACGATTTTCTTTAAACTGACATACCAACATATATAAATAAGTATTTCTTTAATTTGTAAAAATTATTCCGAGAAAATTCGTTTTAGGGAGTTTTGATGAGGGTGAAAGGAAGACGGTAGGCTTTCTTCTAAAGTGTCACTTTTGTATATTACAATGTAATACTAATAAGAAATGCATAGTCAAAATTCCGAATCGGAAAAAAATTGGTAGACCGGAACTGCGACTTTAGTGAACAGTTTGGTAATAACCGAACTGGACTCGAATCACCTATATCGGTCATTACAACATTTATTGAAACACCTCAAGAGATGACTGACATTGAACCTCTAATAAAAGGTCGAGTAGATTGGCAATGTTTTCAACAAGAATTAGATAAACAGATAAAAGCTGGTTCAATAGTTTACAGTAAAGAAGGTATTAAAGAAGCTGTAGTCGACTTCACAAATTCTATATCTGATGCGATAGACATGGCCTCTCACACAAATTTTCATCGGAGGAACTCAGTTAAACATACTTTACCATATCACATTAGCGCACTAATACAAGAGAAACACAGAATTAGAAGGGCTTGGCAAATGCACAGACATTCATTTCTTAAAACCAAACTAAATCGACTTATTAGACAGGTAAAGTTTGAACTAGATAGACATCACATACAATACCAGAGTTACATCGAAAATATCCACCCTAATGATATTCATATGTGGAAAGCGACAAGACAGATCCTGAAAACTTCTCTTAATATTCCACCAATAAAAGAGGGTAGTTTGGTATTCTCAAGCGATGCAGAGAAAGTAGGCAGTTTTTGCCACACATTTTGAGAATGTATTTTCTGTTAACACTAATGATGGTGATCAGGAAGAGATAAATAATTACTATCCAGAAGATCAAACGGAATTAATAAATGTTACACCCGACTGTACTTCACCAGCAGAACTATCTGAATTTATTGCTAGATTGGAAAATAAAAATGACCTGGCAGTGACAGAATTCCAAATATTGTATTAAAACACCTAACTAAAAAGAGTCTAGCAGTACTTGCATCCATATTCAATGCTTGCCTTTCAGTTAGATATTTTCCGGACGTTTGGAAACATGCAATGATTATAGTAGTGCACAAACCCAATAAACCAAAAAATGAACTGAAAAGCTATAGACCCATCAGTCTCCTTTCTAATATATCGAAAATATTAGAAAAGGTAATCAAGAAGAGATTAGAAAGATATCTTGAAACAAACAGTGTAATACCTGACTTTCAGTTTGGTTTTAGATCTGGGCTTTTCCACTGTACACTGGCTGATGGGCATGCATGAACTTATTATAAAAAGTTTTGAGGCAAAACAACATACTCTAGCAATATTTATGGATCTGCAACAGGCATTTGACAAAGTGTGATATGCTGGATTATTATACAAACTGTTTAAGATTAATCTCCCTCTATATCTAATTGAGATAATCGAGTCGTTTGTCACGAACGGGACGTTTTCTATTTAGAATACAAAGCTCCATATCTTCACCTAAAAATATTAGAGCAGGAGATCCGCAAGGATCAGTACTGGGACCGATCCTGTTCAACATTTACATGCACGATATTCCACAAATAGATGGTCCAACTACAGCCATGTACGCAGATGACACCGCACTTTTTGTTAGCCATGAAGACATCAATGTTTGTGCAACACAAATCCAGTCTGCAGTGGATATTCTACTTCCTTGGTTATACAAATGGAAACTAGAACTGAATGCAAATAAATGTGAGGCCATGATTTTCCACACATTAAGAAGGTCGCAAAATCCACAGACTATCACAATAGCCACAAATCAAATACCATAGAAAGCACCCGATGAGACAATTAAATATCTAGGATTACAGTTAGACAGGCGCCTCCCATGGAACCATCCTATCAACACAAAACTAAACCTAACATATGCTCGACTCTCTCAGCTATATCCCCTTTTAAACAGAAGGTCAAAATTAAAAATCACCTGTAGTAAGCTGTTGTACACTTCACTTATCAGACCTGTAATAATGTATGCCTGTCCTGCATGAGGCGGTGCAGCAAGTTCCAAATTGAAAAGGATACAGGTCCTTCAAAATAAAGTTATACGCATCATAACGAATGCAGCCTGGTTCGTGCGAAATCAACAGCTTCATAAGGAACTTCAACTTCCAACAGTGACAAACTATATAAAGACAAACTCCGTCAACTTTATAAGAAACCTACAAATCTCTAATAACAGCATTATCTCAAGGAACGATTATAAACTAAACGGCAGAAGACTTAAACCTAGACTGATACAAAACGTTATGAACATTAGTGCGTAATAGTTTTGTTAAATAAATGGAATAACTTGTTTAAATTTTCAGTTCTGTGAAATGTTAAATTTTAGTTAAGATTTTTGTTATTATTCTCATTATTTATACCTAACAATGTATAGTCTGCTGGTCTGGTTGTAGACTGTATTAAACGAAACAATAAATACATAAAAAAAATATAAAAAAAAAAGTGAACAGTTTTTCTTCACTATTTTAAATAGGTTGTCTGAAGATTTTAAAACATATAGTTACAAATAATTAGAATATTCGAATGATTTAATCTTTGAAACATCGAAGGAAATTACGCTGGTAATTAAGCTGGATCACTTGCAGTAATTAATTTACTAGTTATTACTTATCATTTGATAGGAAAATGTCAATGTGAAATATATGTGAAGAAAGAATTAAGTTTGCAGTAGCTGGGAGAAATCTTTAAAAATGATCTAACATATGAATTCTCGGCAGGTATAGCCGTTACGCTATAAAACTGTTTAGGTGATAAAATAAAGAAATAAAAAGGGGACAGTAAAGAACAGACATAAGTGGGGAACTGTAACAAAACCAGAACAGTTTCCGCAGATATGTTCTTTGAATGCAAGACAGCCAGGACAGGTTGGTTTAACGGTCACCGTATACAATTTGTTGGTCAGATAGATTTTTTTTATTTTTTTATTTACACACCTGCAGTACATTAGCTACAATAAGTGAAACTGACATGCTACAAATATCGGAAAGGTGTGAGGGTAAAATTAATCCATTACTGAAACTACTAAAGGAAAGCTACACTCAAAGTTCACTCAAAGTTTGGATTGGATTAAATAGATATTGGATGGTTTTGCTGAACGCTAATTTTCTATTCCATTGTCCAAACTGATTGCATTATCGTTGTATAGATTAGTTATTTGTTGTTTAGGGATAGTTTTATTTGCCTGCCTAGTTCCTTCTGTTCTTTGCCAACTCTTTAACCTGATTCTGGAGCATGTGTTGCGCAAAGCCGGTATCCAGCAGTCAGGCACCAGCTGGATACCATTAAATTTTGTGGCTTAAAATATAATAAAAGTTTTTAATGTATTTTTTGTGTTATTCATTTCTTTCCTAGATGAACGGAGAGTACAACCAAGAAAAGTGGGTCAAAATTTGCTGTCGTATATTGATCAACTTAAATGACTATGAGAATTGGCCATTTTACTACAAAAATTTAGTGTTGTGCAGTAATATCAACCGCTACGAAAATAGATTAAAGCTAGCATGTTTTCTTTATGTTAACAAATTCAGTTTCCGTGGTATTTCAAAGTGTTTACAAATCTTAAATTACAACAGTATTACTGAAAGAAATTTAACAAAATTACTCGATTTAGAAAGGTATCTAACTTGCTGTGAAATTGTAAGTCCCACGAAATTTAATAGTTATCATGTCCGTCGTAAAAAAGTCATATACCTCAATGGAAGAACTAAATATTCTACTTTTCACCCTGATCACAATCAGTATTCCATTGCTAATTGTATTAATTTTCTTCAAAATATTAACGCCGAACAGGCAGTCAGGCACTTGTGAAATAAAGTCGACACAGATTTTGGCCTATGCAGATGATGTCGACATCATAGGAAGGTCCTTCAGTGAAATGGAAACTGCATTCCTTAACCTGGTCAGAACTGCCGAGAAAGTGGGATTAGTAGTTAATGAGACCAAAACAAAGTACATGCATGCAGGGGGACCGATAGAACACATTGGTCATGTAAATATAGGAGGCCTTAATATAGAAAAAGTAAACTCCTTTACCTACTGGGCATTATCGTTACAAAAGATAACGATGTCTCCGTAGAGGTCAGAAAGAGAGTGGCCCAGGCAAATAAATGTTTTTTCGGGATCAGCCGACATATAAAGAGCAAACTTGTGTCCTGAAATACGAAAGTAACCCTCTAAAAGAAGCTCATTCGGCCTGTTCTTACATACGGTTCAGAAGCCTGGGTCATAACGAAAGCCGATGAAAAGCTATTAGTAACGTTCGAAAGGAAGATCCTCCGGCGAATATATGGACCTGTTAGAGACGGGGAAACCTGGAGAAGGCGCTCTAATGCGGAGCTGACGTATCTATTCCAGACCCCGGACGTCGTTAAAATAATTAAGTTGAGTAGGTTGCGATGGGCAGGCCATGTAATACGAATGGCCTGTAACGAGGTTCCTAGAAGGATTATGGAAGAAAATGTGCAGCGCACAAGAAGGGTAGGACGCCCCAAGTTGCGATGGGTTGATGGGGTTACCGAGGACTCCAGGGTCATGCTAGGTGCCCGGAATTGGAGAGCTGCCGCATTAAACAGAGAGGACTGGCGGAAGCGGATCGAGGAGGCCAGGGCCCATTGATGGGCTGTAGAGCCGAGCAAGAAGAAGAAGTTCCTTCTGTTTAAGTCTAGTATGAGGATTCCAGATTTGGGGCTTGTCATTGAAGGGTGCTACATATCTTACACAATCCATTTTGGGAAGAGAAATGTTATTAAGGTAAATCAATGGTCCGTTCTTATGGAGAAGGTTATATACTTGCTTTTTTTATCTTAAATGTCTTCTTTTTTAGCCAAGGCTCATTGAATTCGATTCAAGTACTGGGTTATTATGAGGGGAAGAAAAACGAGGCCAAGAAGTATTCCTGCAATAAATCCCTGCTAAAATCCAAAAGCATTCAGAAAGGTAGAATTTGAGAATTGAAAATATGTACTTATAGGATGCTTTAGGGTTTCGCAAGCGATCCGGATGTCAGACGCGATAGAATGCCTGAGCATCTTCGAGAAGGACTTCTGGCCTATCACATTTGCGTTGTAACAACGAAATGAAAAGGCATATTCTCGACGGTTAAAACAATTACAGTACATCTTGCAATTTACTACCAATATAAAGCAAGTGAGCGATAAGAATAATACAATTACAGATAGTTTATCAAGACTTACTAAAAACCCCATTGTAGATTACATTGAAATCGCAAAGTATCAAAAATAAGATCAAGAACTAAGTAAATTGTTAGAAGAAAGCAAGTCATTAGAATTTAGAAAGTGTCCATACACTTCTGATAAAATGCTGTGGTGTGGGTGGATATTTCTATTCCTGATTGTTTTCGATTTACATATTTCAACAAATTCATAATTTCGCATATTCAAGTATAAAATCAATGTGAAACAGATGGTATCAAATTTTATATGGCCAAATATTAACGAAGACACGCGGAAATGGATTCAAACCTGTATTAAGTGTCAGACGAACAAAGTAGTAAGACATACCTTCTGAATCCAAACTTCAAGATTTCCAGGAACCATATCAAGGATTCAGCATTTTACATATTGATGTTATAGTTCAGTCCTTCCTTCGGAGGATTATACCTATTGTCTCACATGCATAGGTAGATACACTTGTTGGATGGAGGTGATACCTATGTCAAATATTACTCCATTAACGGTCACAATTGGATTGGCCACTTTGGTGCTCGATCGATTATAATTATTGATCAGAGAACATTTTCAGTCCTGTCTTTTTAAGAAACTGGCTTCGTTGTGCGAAGCTAAATTTCATATATCACACCTTATCATCCGTCAAATGGAAAAATAGATTGCTTACATAGGACAATAAAAGCTACAATAAGAGCTCATAATGGTCCCAAATGGGCAAAGTTCCACCTTGCAGTCCTAATAGGCATGAGAGCAGCTCTCGGGGAACAATCTAATTACCTGGTGAGTTCTTTCATCCATCTATGGTACAACCGGATTTATATATATTCGCTGATCAACTCGTAAAAAAAATTCAGAATATAAAACCTGTTAAAGCCCGAAATTCAAATCAGACATAGTTTTTTTTACTTAAGGATTTGAAAACCAGTATGCATGATTTCCTGAGAACGGACAAAAATAAAATGGTATTAGTACCACCCTATGAAGGCCCATTTGTTTGAGATAGATATGAAAAAAATATTATACACTAAATATAAAAGGAAAAAAATGTGCATCTGCCTATAGATCGATTGAACCTGGCCTAGCTTCTAGTTCAAGAAGGAAACAAAGAAGACAGTTTACAGCTAAATCAGTCTACAGCCTCACTATCCTCAAAATATAGACATACCTCCGAGTTACCGCAGAGAGCATGGAAAATGCACCAGCGAAGGCAGTCAATCCTTCACAGATGACCCTGCGATGTGGCAAGGTGGTTCGTTTCCCGGCTCGAGATGACTAGCAGTATACCTGCACTGTACGATTATAATGTTTAATTCTTTTTCTGAGGGAAAGGATTAGCTCAGTGATAACGCGCTGGACTAGCAACGCGGAGGTCTCGGGTTCAAATACAGCATGCAGCTCTTAGATTTTCTCTTCCTAGGTACAGCTCACTGTTCGGTGATAGGCAGTGTAGTTTGTAGCTAGAGAACACTACTTGGAGGCCGGCTTTGCACTGAGAAGGCTGCAGGGGGCACAATAGATCTTTCAGGTCGCAGTGCAAATCCCCTTTAAAAATATATTTTTTTTTAAATATTTCGTTTTATTTCAGTTATTTGAATTTAATTTTGTGTTAACGTTAATATTATTTTAAAGTGACTTTGTCACTCGATGGGAACATGTAGGAGGCGTCCTCCTCTGAGCACAAAAATATTATTTTGTTAAATTATAAATGTTCGATCAAGTTATTATATAATCATATATAGAGTAGTGAATGTTAGATTTCTATATTCAATATATTTAGTACCTTCTTTTTAGAGGATCTTTCTCAAACCAGAAACCAAAAGAGTTCCATAATCATTCCATTCTTGTGAAAAGTCATTCATCTTTCGCACTTCGAAGATCTTCATGATGAGCGCAAGCACCTTTTTAAGTGGAAATGGAAGCAATTTACAGAAGGAGGCGAGATTCCAGAGAAGAGTGGCTATTAAATCAAAGTTTGAATATGTAGGGAATTGTATAATGCTTTATACAAATGAACAGTAAAGTATAGTAGTAGTAATAAATAGTTTAAATATATTTATACATATATATTTTTTAATTTAAGAAAGACTAGGTAAATAAAAAAGTTATAATTTATTGTTTCCTGTATGCTTTAGTAATGAAATGAATAGCGGAACTAATGAATATTTTCATATGTGGTGGATCAATCGTATACGTATATTGAGAACTATTTAAAGTGATCAGGGGGTTGAAATTAAATTATCAGTGCTTGAATAAAGTGCTCTCTAAATTTTCGTAAAGTTCCCATAATACACAACGCAAATATGGTCATCACAAAAATTGGTAATTTATTGCGTGATATTTTAGAATATCATTTCAGTAAAGTATATATAAATAACTGATTCAATTTAATACAAATCTAAGTTTGTAGAAAAGAGATAATTAGAGGACTGTACTGGCCACATAAATTTACATACAAAACGGTAGATAATCTAATATGCAAATCACACAAACACATAATTTATGTATCCAAACAAAACATTTGGTTTCTATTGAACACTATAACTATATGGATGTTACCTAGTAATTTCTATTGTAAGTATGGGGGTTATATATATATACACATAACATATCACACGGCAACTATATCATTATGGTTATACCAACATAATTAATATTTCATTCACCTATCAACTAAGGTTATGATGACGCAACTATGTATTATATAATTACATTAGTATGTACTACGCTGACATTATATGTACATATATAACACAAGCATAGAGTGTCCATTAAATTGTGCAAAGGAATGCAGAAGGTAGATGATATTCTAGACTTAATAATCAGAATTATTAAGCCAGACTTAATAATCAATTTAGTATGGAATTTAAAATATTTGACAAGTTATTTTAATCATTTATTTATTTAATAATAAGACATATTACTAAGGCTTAGCTTATCGGCTGTTTAACATGTACATGTCCAAAATAGAAACTATCAGAAAGAACAATAGTTATGTTTGGCCGTTGTTAATCAAATAAGCAAAATATTATCAGTGATATTTTCCGAGATAGCCTGTTTCTTTATGTGGTCATCGACCGGTTTTGGGCGTTCGTCCATCATCAGGATGCTTTTGTCAAACAGTGTGATAACATAGATTTGCACAGAGCAAAATCTGTGTCATCTTTGCATCCTGATGATGGGTGAACACCCCAAACCGGTCGATGACCACAAAAAGTAGCAGGCTATCACGGAAAATATCTGTGATGCTTTCCAGCTCTGCGGAACCAACCACAACAACATGAAGCAAAATATTATTTGGCCGTGGCTAAAGGAAAAACTTTGTATCTATTATATTATATTACAAAAATACAAGGGCATCCATTACTCCTCTTATATTTTCTGCTTCCTTAAATAAGCTCTCCTCCCCCCTTAAAGTACACTTACCAACTTTAAAACTTACTCATTTTCTAGTTTATTTTTGTTCATTTATTTTTCTTATAATTACTTATTGATTTTTTTTTCTAACACTCCTCATATTTCCCAACTTTCCGAATTTCTTCTTGTTGGTCTTCTTTGCAAGTATACTTTACTCATAACTAAACAATAACCTCCTCTAACATTCAACTCTATTCTTCCTTAATAAGTATAGATAATCGTATCTTTTTAATTTTTAATATCTTTTAACCTTTAATGTTCTGCTGATTTTCCTTCTTTTAACTTCTATATATATGTACACTGGGTTGATAACCTCTCAACATACTCCAATACTTCAAGGTTTTTTTTATACATTAACCACATTATGTAATTTTTTCTGTATTTCTCTTTGTTTTGTTTATACATTTCATGGAATATTTTTAAATCAAATCTAGACTTTACAATTTATAATGGAATAAACAAATGAAGTCCAATATTGAACAGAACTCCATTTTTTTTTTTTATAGAAGGACAAATAAACACTGAAATTGTAACATTTTCTAGCGCCAAATGGATGCGAAATTCTGATTAATTTCATTATTTTTTTTACACTGTCATACTGCAGAAATTTTTAATATCGAGTTGTTACCGGAAATATATATTTAGATTTCCCTCGAATCCAATAATGTGGTTTTATTTGAAATTGATTTGTGCACTCACATCTGGCTTCCGGCCACCATAATATAAAAACAGAACAGCGCAGAAAGTTCAAATTTGATATTGCTAAGTGGTACTGATATTGCAGTGGACACGGCAATAAGTTTTTGAACAAAACCCGGTCAACTGGATATACCACTTTATTGAATATGTTGTTCAGTTTTTGCAATTTTCTTGTAAACCGCCCTAGCGATGTTCTTTAAATTCTGCATATAGTACAATAAATGTATGTCATTGCTACTAAAGAGACAAAGGCACAAGAATCCGTTAGGGTAGTAACAATGCCACTTGGCCAACTGTTTTGTAAGAGAAAATCCCCCCCGCTAGAGAGGGCATTCTTTAGATAGTCTAAATTCTGCCTTTAAACAAGATCAGTCTGAATTAGACATTGAACTAGAACACTTGTATCAGGAATCGCTCTCTTAGCATCAGTGCCAGTCATATGTTCAAACATAAGAGTTTTGGATTAAATCTAGATAAATAGTTGATTTTATAAACATATTATTGTGATATTGAAAAGTGTTTAAAATTTCTTTAAAGATAATATATTTAATTTAATCTACCAGTGTTTTCTTAATTATTTCTTATTACTTCTCTTCTCTTTAAACATACACACAAGCCCTTTACTAAACCGCTCGTGCTACAATACTTACAAACATACAACCACATACCAAAACATTTTAAACCAAGGCAGTGGCAGGCTAAATTCTCTGTTAAAAGGCATTTTACCTACATTAACCAGGGATCTACTAAGCCATAGCCGTGAGGAATATAGGGCTAATAGTGGGTCTAACTTATTGGCCAATGTAAGCTGAATAGGTATATGCAATATGCACCAATCGATACTTGCAGACAACGCGTTATGCCGGTTCTGCAAGGCGGAGGAGGAAACCTCGGTACACATCCTTTGTGAGTGTGCGACCTGATGAGGACAAGGTTTCTTCACATAACCCCGAAGCAACGAACTTCATGACGGAGCCACTTTCAGCTTTGCTGGGCCCGATGAATAACTTTTATTGGTAATATTTTTTGGGGGGGAAAATTTATTTAAGGGAGATTTTTGAGGATTGAGATAATGCTTCGCTTTATGTTGTTTCAATTTGCTAAACAATTCTATCATCTATATAATAAGAATATAATTATGTGTTGCCAAAATTTGGAGTTTGAAAGAAGTTTGACTTTTCTGAACAATTTTATCAGTTTTCAGAGAATTGTTTTCTATAAAGAAACCATTCTGTTTCATTATATTTGGTACGAGTAAAAAGTAAAGTAAAGTAACGCCTATTTTATCAGGCGGGCTTAACATCTAACTACTAAATTAGGTGTCGTAGACGGGGGCGGAAGCACCTACTTTACTGTTTACATTTTTCATACCAATATAAAATTTAACAGTTATACGCGGGGCTCGAACTTGGGTCCTCCCACTAACAAGTCCATGCTCATAACCACTACACCAACACCCGCGCCTTTTGGTACGAGTATTCCAACCATACATATAGAGACCCACCACTTTTATTTAAAACTTTTATTTCAAGAAAATTGATATTGGTAGAGTACTGGAGGCTGGAACGCCACGTATCTGTCAATAAAGTCTTTTAGTTAGGCCAACTTGTTGATATAACTTGAAGACAACTAAATATCTATTAAGAATTGTATATTTGAAGAGAATTAGTCAATTATAAAACTATGCAAATTGCAGATTTCTTTTTTTCCCTTTTTTGCCTAAAATATTCCTCTTAAAAAATTCAAAGAATTGATTGATTTTTAACAGAGTTGTCATTAGAAATTAAATACACAAACACGAGATTTTAAATGAAATATTCTTAAATATATATTCGTATTTTAATAAAGTTTATTCAAAATAATATTTTCTTAAATCTTAAAGCTGCTACCAACAAATGGAAATACAAATATTTTGTTTTTTAAGGAAAGCATTTTCTTTTGGCAATGTGGTAGTTGATAGGATCATTTATCAGTTCTGTTTGAATATAGACAAGAAACGGTGAACAACACTTGAGAGTGAATAAAGTCAGAAACGTGTTCCATTAACTGAACCTTTCTATGTGTAATTGTGTGTGTGTTTTTGTGTGTGTATTTTGAACTAGGCAAGAAAAGGGTACAAACAGCATTCTCTTTCGGATAGAATGTTTGGTTCAGCTTGTGGAAATTGGGGTGTAAAGAGAAAAGGGCATTAAAATGAAAATGTACGATGAGTTGGAAGAACTCTCGCCCTATCTCTGTAGATGGAGCAAAAAAAAAAAAAAAAACGGAAGAAGAAAAGGGATGGACTATAGAGTAGTAGATGGGTAGAAGAGATGGGCTATTTCTGAGGGTAAAACATTGATTGTAAAAGGAGAGCTAAAAGCTGTCTGTTTTCCGTCTATACAGCAGTTAAAAACCCGACAGGCAATGAAGATCGGAAAAACCTTTTTGCAATTACTAAACCATGGATTTCATTTAGCTGTTTTCTTGTTTTTACCAATAGTAATATTGTTTTATAACTAATGTCTTCATTATTTTTTTTTTTTTTTGAGAATTCATGAGAAGATATATGGATTTTTTTCCTACTGCTAAATGAGTGAGGTTCTTCTGTACGAATAATGGTTTTTAGAATTCAGTTTGTATGTAAGTATGAGACTGATCAACAACAGATTCGTTCTGGTGTGGGACTGCCTATCTGCCCTAACCGAGGTAGGTGCTCGAAATATGCTGACACTCGCCTTGGTGTCGGGTCATGCGGGGTTCCTTGGCAACAAAAGAGCGGATGATCTGGCGAGGAGGGCTCGAAGGATACCGTTATAGGCCCCGAGCCCTTCTGCGGATTGCCCAGGAGCCTGATTCAAGCTTCTGTCAAGGATAGAGCGTTTGACAGCGTCTGCAATGTTGGGAAAGAACACCAAGGTAGAGGCAGACTAAATTCTTTGTTAAAAGGCATTTGCCAAGGATCTACTGAGCCATAGCCGAAGGGATATAAGGCTAAATAGTGGGTGCACTTACAGGGCATTGTAGGCTGAATAAGCACATGCACCAATTACTACTTGCAGATAACGCGTTATGCCGGGTCGAGAAGGAAACCCCTGTACACATACTTTGTGAGGGTGCTGGCCTGATGAGGACAAGGTTTCTTCAACTGGGAACATGTAATCCCGAAGCCACGAGCTTCATGACGTAGCCACTTTCTGCTTTGCTAGGCCTGATTAAGAGGGCGAAGCTGAAGGATGTGCTATAAACCCAGGAAATCTACAACAGACCTCTCAATGCAGGTCGCAGTGGAATAAGGCTTTACGCTCTCCGTTTTCAATCTAAACTTATTCTTTTAATATATTCTGTTAAGTTCTATTAGTGCGTAGGATAACATTTTGATAAAACCGTTCCATTGGAACTATCGCTTTATTGAATAAATTTTTCAGTTTATCCGAATTTTCTCAAAAATAGCTCCAGCGATATTAAGATCAAATATTAAAAGCTATAATTTTCATTTGAACCATATTTCTCGGAATATTCTTTTAGGAATGGTCTTGGACCGCTGTGGCGATAGACTTTCCTATAAAGTGTGTTTTTTGCAGGAATTACTGTTAAAGGCAATTCAATGTTTTGAAAAAATAGTAACCTCTGGCATCATTTTAACTGTAATCACAGCCTTAGCAAGAATCATTTCTGATTCCAACCTCAGATTGGAATTGACGCTCTTGTTTAAGTCAGGCAATTTATGTCTCTCGTAGAACTGAAAAAATACTGACATCAAGCGAGCTTCTTACTCGAAACATTGAGCTTTATTTTGGAAGTTCTGCACATATTCTTCGTATGATCAAGTAGTCTAGCATTGGATAAGAATATGCTGCAAATAATGTTTAGAAAATTTGTTTATTATGTAAACACTAAGGAATGAAAATAATGGCGAGGGAAAAGAGAATATAATGGTATCACGAAACGATGAGGAGGATGTGACAACTTCCAATGTTTAGGTTTAATTTTGAAAGAGTAGAGAGGAAGCGAAGAGGAACTGTAGAAAAGACTCGAACAAGATAAGGTGGAAGGACAGAGAATGCTTATAGCATTTTTGTGGAATAAAAGTGGATTAAAAGAAATTCCAAAAAAACATCTAGTGAGAGCAAGTAGGGTGGAAATGTACTAAAACAAAAGGTGTTTGAAGAAAACTAGTCAAACTGGAAATGGATATGGCAGAAACTAGAGGGAAGTTCTGAAAATTTGACTACGATGGATGGCCATTTTTTTTTTTTTGAAAAATACCACTCTGAGATTTGGTAACAAAATGGTTATTTGAAAGAATCAGAGGAAGTAGAGTAGCAAGAAGCTATAGAGACTGGTAAGGCGGGAAATTCAAAGAGGTGATTGACCTGATAGAAAAATCCAGAAGAAATGCGGTAATGGAGCCAATATCCAGCAAATTCGCCAAAAAAGAAGCTGGATCAATAGTTCCATTAGCAACCACATGAAGGCGCCATTAGATCCAAACAAGTGAAGGTCAACTATGCATTGCAATTTCTGTCTCCCCCATAACAGTGTATTACTGTTAATAATAACAGATAATCCCTAAAAGCTGTCTCTAGCTGTAAGGGAAACCGAATATCAGTTAACTATAGTCTGAGAGGGCTTAGAGATAATCACCAACTTTACTTTAAACAGTATGAGTCAGACAACAATTCAATTCTTTGGCTTACATAAGTTACCACTTCAATCTTGAAAAGTATAAGAGTATATTGCACTCTTGAAAGTATGAGTAATTTCGAAAGCCACACTAGCTCACTACTGTTAGAACAGGTAAGAGTTCTAACTAATCACATCACTCTTCAAACGACTCACATCAACGAACGCTATACAAATCTTGATTCACTAACACCAACCAACAATCATTATGACCCTTCGCTCAGTCATTGTATCCGCATTATCTCTTCTCTCCCCATTCAGTAAATTGTGGCTAATAGTGCCAGTTTGTGTGCATTCAATTCCACCATTATCAGCATCACCAACCAATCATAATTCCTGCTATCATTACAAACCTGTTTAAGAAATAAGTAATTTCTCAAGTTCATTTATTTCCTGTTTTCCCAATACTATTGGAATTCTTATATTGTTGGCTAGTAAAACATGAATTTACAATGTCTTCTGTGTTATCTTTTATGTATTTTAGGAAATCAGCGGTTTTTTTTTCTTAGCGTATTTTTTTTTTTTTACTTCTGCTGTAGAAAAAAAAACTGGGCAAAAACATTAAAATATTAATAGTTGTGGCCACAAATTTGTGATTTTAATAATTTTTGTAAATAAAAATATTTTTTATGCATCAGAGATTTTTTATTGACTATAATTAAGTATTGTTTTTAGTTTCAATTTTTCTTTCTATTTTAAGATTTGCTAGAGAACAAAATACTTCCAAGATATAGAAGCGTATGATAAATTGTAGGTAGATTATAGAAAATTATGGTAATGGAATTTGAATAATAAAATAACCTAATTCAAAGATAATTGAAAATCAAAGGAACGCGGTACACAGGAAAAAAAAAATATTGAAAATTATTAAATTCAATAAAGTAATAAAATGAGTTTAATTATTATTGTCTTTAATAAATGGAAATAAACTTCTACCTACCTATATTCGATTAATACAAAGGGATAACATTGGTTGGCGTTATAATGAACCGATTTAATTAATAAAGTGGCAAATATGTAATTTAGATTATAATACCAAAGCAATAAATATACTTTTATTATAAAAAAAACATATTTACTTATTTTAATTCAGGCAAATAAATTAATTTCAGTTTGTACTTAGACTACATAGAACAGTTTACCGTTTCAAATGCGATTCTGCTTCTTATAAGCGTAGTTTAGGAGTTGCTGGTTAATAATTAATGAAAATGAGACTAATTAAATCAGTTCATAGGCTTCTACATAAGAAAATTAAGAATGACCGAGTTGCGAGTCTATTTTGCAAGGGAATGTTTTATGCCATCGCTTATTTGTAAATTTAATAAGCCTTTGGGGAAGAGATTAGCTCATTGGTAACGCGCTTGATTCCCACGCGATGGTCCCGATTTCGACTACAATGCTACCATTAGATTCTTTCTGTAATGGTATCGCAAAGATAATGCAACCACAGCAGAAAGAAGAGAGGCCCTCTCTGGTTAACAGAGACTACTCTCTGACTTAGGCAGGCTAGAGTGGGAGAACCTGTGTATATAAGCCAGTGGAAATCTATCTAGAGGAGTATCGATCAAATACAACCATACAACTGTAATCGCATCGTGTCATATCTTTACTCACACCATTCATTCAATCATTTTCATTATAAAGTCCAGTGCAGTTAGTGTAAACTTAGCTACATTATATTAATGTCTTCATATCTCGTTCATTTAATCAAACCCAGTTTCTCTCCTCAACAACTCCATTATATTTCTTACAAGGTGCCCCTACATTCACTGACCGGTGATGGATAGTGTTGTCTACAACAATCCGGAGGCCGGCACGAAAAGTGCACTGAAAAGACTCCTGGCATCAATAACCACAGATGCTGACGTGCTTTAAACAAAAAAAAATAAAAAATAAACATTTTTGTTGGAGAGTTCTTTATTTACGCTTTCTGTTTCTGAGGAAGTATTTTGATGGTCTCAAATTTTCCAAATTGAAGTTTCCAGGGGAAAATTATGTTTAAATATTTTAAGGTGACCTGAACATGAAACGAACATTTTTAGCAAATGCTGTATTTATGAATGTATGTATTGGGCCAGGACAGGTTGGCGTAGGAGATAATGAGATGGTCTATGTGATCAATAAAGATATGTACGGCGAACTGAAAATATCTTTATGCCCTCCTACCAGTGGCGGGATGAGACGTCTCCATCTGCAGCACCTCTTATTTATAACTTTTCTAAATAATAGCGTTGCAGCCCACAGATCTGCAGTTTCTATTCCTTCTTAGGCTAAGCTTCTTTAAGTGCTATCTGAGTCTGTAATGATCCTTGAACAAATCGTCAGCAAGCGAAGCGTATTTTTGCTCAGATGCTGCAGGCACACATTTCTCCCCTTGTCTCTGTATATAAAGGGTTCTCTAGAGCAATGCTGTCTGGATTTCCTTCTCGTTACAACTCTTATTGAAGAGAATGGTTCCTTATCGCAAGAGTTTAGGGATAGCAGCGGCCTTCCACGCCAGTCCATTTCAATACTTTCCACGCCAACATCCCTGGATTCCAGTTTAATGAAACTTAATTATTTCTTTCCAGCTCGTTTGCTAAGTCATTCACATACCATTTTCAAAATGATGAATATAATCTGTTTATTAATGGGAGCTGGGTATCGAATAAGATCATAATCTCCTTATTCCGATACTTCTTGTCGAAGTTGAACTGGAATTGCATGAATTTCCGTCTGGATGATGCTGGATAATTTTCCCATATTTATAGTGTTTGGTTCATACATTTCTGCCCCAGCTCCTCAGGGTTTTTCGACCCATCTGGCTACCACACAATAGCATAGTCTTTAATACCAGACCATGGGATTCTTTGCTTCATTCTTTTCTAGTACTCACTTTGGTAAAACAATTTTTTTTTAGTGAAGCGATATTTTTAATCATACAGTCTCTAGGGTAGTTCCAAGAAAGGGAAGTCGGCAGGAGGAAATTCACTTCCAAAATCTTCCTAGTGTTTTTTTTTTGTTTAGCTCAAAATCCTCTGGACCACATCTTCTAGCTGGTATAGGGCTGTATCCGTTGATTTTCCCGCACGGTATACGACATATACGTATATGCCGGCATGGGTGCAAAGACATCTTCTTTCTAAACCTCAGGCCCTTTATAACTATCATGGAGCTCTTGAGCTACAAAGAGAGTATATATATATATGGAAGTATATATTAATTAATTGGAAATTATTTTAGACAGTTTGGAAAAATGTGACGTGAATTCCTATCAATGATATGGATAGGATACGTTACATTAGTCTGGGTCTTGACAAAAGACATATTTTTAAAATAAAAGTTTTTCTATTCTCCTTGACAGTTTTAAACTTTTCCTAAGTCTTGTATACTGATTCAATTCCAGTGAAAAACAAATTCTAACTGATCTGACAGCAACTTTATTTAATAAAGAAGATTTTAAAAAAACAAAATTTTTAAAAAATAAAACAAATTTTTTCATATTAATTATACAAAAAAAAGTATCTATTGTGATTAATTATGATGATGTTATTGAGGATGGAGTGATTATTACTAATATTATTGACTATTAATAAAATAGAAGTTATAGATTTTTAGAGGAAGCATTCAGAATTGGAGAAAAAATATACTTATTAATGTATAATGTTCTTATTCCCTATAATTTAAGGTTCAACGAGAGGTATTGTATTCTTGACAGACGACCTTTCTCTAAATAGATAGTGACACTTTATTTAAATTATGTATTTAAAAAAAAAATCCCTTAATATAATCAAACTATTTAATTAACTATCTACACCTGTTGATCAATATTTGATACTTGGTAAAAGATTTAAGAAGATATAAATTTAAAATGATTTTATCAATGCTTCTCTCAAAGAACACAAAATTTCTTACGAATAACCATATTCTAGCCAAATTGTGAATTTTTCCGTTTCATTTATCGCCCAGCTAAACCATGCTTTTTATAAAACTAACCTTTCCCAGTTCGATTTAAGGGAAAGCCTAGCTAAACTGAAAATGGTCACGTATTCTTCTTTTCTAAATACTGTAAACAAATCATTGCGGTAATGAATGTTTGGATGGCTGCTCCATCAAATGACCATCTTACTTTAATTTTCAATTAATTAACTTTTTCAATTGTCAATTTTAAACTAATTAATATTGTAATGACATGGCAAAGTCATTGACATCGGCAAAATACACCAAAGAAATAATTTACAAAAGGTGAAAACAGTAACACTGTTGGCCGCCGACAGCCGCGGTCAACTAAACAAACAACAAAGCCTTTTCATCAATTCTCACATCAAAAGGCAGGCACCGCGATAAGTATGGCCACTAAATAAGGTCAGAAAACTACGAAGGTCGCACAAGGCCGCACACTAAGACAGATGTCTTGGTGTGAGTGTGAACAACAGTATATATAAACTCTATGATATACGACGAAATGATTATTATATCATCTATGACCAAACTATACACGAGCGGCAATTCACAGTTATATTCAACTTATCATTCTCGTAGTTGTGCACTTTAGTTCGTTATTTTAACCATTCTAAATTATCAGCTATTTATCTTCTATTTATTATTGAGTATTTTATTATAGTTATTAGTTACCATTTATCACGTTTAAATTATTGTTAAAATACAGTTTATTTTTATATAAAAAACCGTTTAATAATTCGAGCACTAACTTCCAAATCTCTCAAACTAACTTCCGCCCTCTTCAAGACATCTGCTACTCCAGGAATCACACATCAAACGATTCCATTACAATATGTTGTAGACAATATAATTATTTCATTACTTTACAGTTATATTTTGTTTGAGATCATCTAAATACTTTGGAAAGAAAAACTAACCACTACTCCGATAAGTTATGAATTACCAATAATAAAACATGTCATTAGCAAACAAATTCTGTATTTTTCAGGCAACAGTTCAGCAACACAGTTTTTCAGTTTCATTCCTAAAAAAAAAAACTCTTTAACAACCAGACTAGCAAGTAAGCTGACAGCAACTGACTTTTTTTGGGAGGGCTAACTCATTAGCAAGGATTTTTTTGTTTGTCTAATTATAATCACAATTCTAGTTTTCTTTTCATTCTATTTCCAATTAATTTTTTACATTTTTCAAACAATAAACAAAAAAAAAAAAACTGAAATAAATAAGGATGAATGAAGATAAAAAAAAATCACACAAAGAAAAATTTGATTATAATTGGACAAACAATTGAAGAAGTTAAATCAATTAATTAATAAATTAATTAATTAAATATTAATTAATTACATATTAAAAATAATTAAATATTAATTAATTAAATAATAAAAAATTAATTAATAATTAAAAATATTAATTAATTAAGTATAAAAATTAAAATATAAAAATTGAAATATTAAATTAAATATTTAAATATCAAAATTAATAATTAAAAATTTAATAAATATTAAACAATTAATTAAATATAAATATTAATTATTAATTAATTAATTGATTAATTAATTAATGTCGGATAAAAGTCGAAAAATTGGAAAAACCTTCTAAGTAGGTTGCACTTTACGCACAACATCTGATCGGCGAGAGAATCGTAATTCCACTCAGTAAAGTCAAAGGTAATTGGACGCAAATCTTCTCAGAAAAAATATGCACGCAAAACTCGAAAATCTACTAAATAAAGTAGAATTTCCCGGTTGATTGACCTTCGAGTCGGATGCGCTAAATTATCAAGTTTTAACTTCTTGGAATTTTTCCCATAGCTGAGTCATTTTTTTCACATAAACACAAAATAAGACCCGATTTTTCTGAATGATCTTTTTTTTTTCTTCAGTTTTTTCAATTTCAATTTTTTTATTAGTTTTACAGAAATTTCAATTTAAATGAAAATTGATGAGTTACTGTGAATACTGTTTAGTGGCGATATTATTTTAATAAGAATTTTTTTTTATTAAAAAAAAAAAAATCTGGTGTGAAACACTCACACAACTTTATCTTACTCCTGTTCTCAAAATTATAACTGACAAATGTTATAATTTGAGTACCAAATATAACGAAATTCGACGAAAACTGAAAAAAACTGTTCAGTAAAAGCGCACTTCCTGTTTACTAATTTTCTTAAAACTCGAAATTTTGGCCATGTATTTATTTCTAATTAATTCTGTTTGGATGATAGAATTGTATAATCAACTATGATACCACTTTAGAGGAAGCTGTAACCCCGCCCTTCCCCTAAAAGTGCCCTTAAATGAATTTTCCCGGAGATATGTTTCAAAAAAAGTTGTAGCTCATTGTATGTGTAGTTGATATATCAAGTTTAAAGAAAATCGTCAAAGCCATTTTTGAGAAAATCGCAAAAACGTAAAAAAAAAAAACTAGTAAAGTGGTACTACGGTTGAGGAATTTTGACAGATAACGCACCGTCTGATCCCTTGGTGATACCTAAACGTAATAAACACATTTCAATTTACGGGTTTTCCGTTTTTGAGCTATGCTGTTCATATATATATATATATATATAGAACATTTGCTAAAAATCACTTTTTTGGACTCAGAGAACCTCAAAACGGATGTTTACGGTGAAAACTCGATATCGATAATTTGACACGATTACAATCAACGAAAGCAAGAAATATATAAGGCAGAAAAAAAAAAAAACGTGTAAAAAATGTAATATATCAAAGTTGAAACAGAAGACACTTTGTTTATAATATGCTTTGTTTTAAAGAACTATCTTGATGATTATAAAGTTTAAACGGAAAACATGACATCAATATGCAAGAGGCATTTAGGTTGCAAGCTTAAAGAGGCTTCCTTTTCAAACACGTGCTTGTAAGCTTCTAAGTACTTTACCTAAGAAATAGGCCGCCTTTCATTATACATTATACATTTTCTTTAAAAATGCATAAATAAATTTACAGTATTAAAACTTAACCAGCTGGATTATTTCTTAATCAAGAACAATTTTTACTGTATATTATGTATTTAGTTACATGAGAAACATTAGAAAAATTGATTTTCAATGTGATAAATAAATATCATAATTTATTTTACAATGTACGACATTTATGTATTACCTTTTATAATTTAAATTTATGTATTACCTTTCATTGCATAATGAAAGTTAAAAATTAAGTAATGCAATATATAAGAATTTACAAAGAATATCATAATAATATAGTTTTCTATATCGAGTCACCGGGAACATGTTTTAAGACTCGCAGAAGGCAGAAAAAACTGAGAATTATTTCTATTCTAAATAGATTTTCCAGTTTTAACGTTGAATACGTTTCTTTTTTGTTTTTTGGATGCCATCTATTTGTTAAAAAGGGAACGTTTTACTTAGATTAAAATCCCTACAAACTTTTTCTCATAATAGGAAAGTATGAACATTGATTTGAGGGTCACTGTGGGCGGGGGATGAAGCTTCATAAGTTACCATTTCACACTGCTAAAGTGGAGAGAGATTCGAATATGATGATGATGATGATGATGATGATGAGGTTGATTATGATGATATGTCAATGTAGTAGACATCGAAATAATGTAATATTATTAACATTAATCTAATATCCTATAAAGTGATAGGATTTGCTCACTGCTAGCGTTGAACTCTTACGCAGATGTCACTAGTTCTGGTCCAGCAGTTGTGCACTTAGATTTTTTTTCTTTCTAGAAGCCTCTACCGGTCGCTGCCAGTATTGTCTGTAACGAAAATACACTGCCTGGATGGCTAGAGGGTACTGAAAAGACTCCTGGTTAGACCAATAATAGATCTTTCAGGTCATAGTTGTAATGGACATCATCACTTCCTTTCACAACCACAAGTTCTATACGTTCCTACTACCTCAAGCTCTTAGAGAGGCTCTAACTCAACCACTTAGAGAGGGCAAAATAAGGAGCGCATCTAGGTAATGGAACGAAAAGTTGAAGAGAGTAGAGTGTACAAAAAGAGGACCTTACTCTCGCTCTCTCTACCTCAGTGAGCCAACCGTCAGCCGTCAACATAGAAACGTACTTTTTTCTCACACCGTCACTCTGCCAGTTAGTCTGTCACTCTCTTCTACGCTACGAGGTGCATCATTAAATCCCCTCAGAAATAAGTATTCTTAATTTTCCTTTTTCATATATAAACATATTCTCCCATCCTTTTATAATAACCTTGGTTGCAGATAAACTATAGTATTTAACCGATTATTGTTATATTTGCTCTCATTCGTTCAGTATGCATCACACTAGCACTCTATTGTCAAATTAATAAATACTGAGATGAACTCTAATTTTTTTTTGGGTCCATTTGCCGCTTACAAAGTCAAAAGTTTCTCTAGTCAATTAATAGAAATATAATTTTAAGGAAAAAAGTAAAAATTTCATTATTACAAATAAAAAATAATATAATAAAAGAGAGTTTAAAATGTGATATATATTTTTAAAGAGAAAAGTTAAGAGTATTCGAAAAGGTTTTGGAACTGAAAGAGGGAATGTTTTATTCATTCATTTTCAGTGTGGGGAGAGAGGTCGATGGGTAGGGGATTGAATTGGAATGGCAATTTGAAGAGAAAAGCTTTCGAGAGTAAAGGTAAAGATGAATGTAGTAGTGTTTATATGGTTCAAGGGTTACAGAGGGTAGTGATCCCCCACCCCACTATCAGGCATACATAGAATGAAGCTGAACGAGTAATGTTAGTATGAGTGGAAACGAATGTTGGACAAGAGGCGCCACGTTCCCAATTGATTGATTGATTTCGTTTTTTGTTTTGCCAGCATTTTTCACTTTGCCTCATCCTCATAATGTGACCTTTTTTACTTTCTTACCTTATATGGGATTTCGCACCATCGCTGGTTATAGTGAATTCACGCTTGTATCAACTAGAAAAATGAATTTCAAATTTTACACGCGTTCTCTTCCTTTAATTATTTTTTTAATTAGTATATTACACTGCCTTATATAAAACTTCTGTAGTGGAAGAACAAAATCGAAAATAATAGTTTAAAGTTTCTAAATATTTTATAGTATCCAAAATTGTATTTTTGTTAATATTTTATAATTATTTTAGTGCTGTGAATTTACCTTCAAAAAGTGTGTATTTTAGAACCAGGTATATTAAATCTGGTCATTGCTATTAAGAAAACAAAGACACTAAATTCCGTTAGGGCAAACCTTTGTAAGAAAATTCCCCCGCGAGAGAGAGAGCAATTCCAAAGAAGAGAGCCATCAGCTTTAAAAGAGTAAAAGTATATAGTCTAAGCTCAACCTTCAAACAGGAGACTTCAGGAATTGCTCTCTAAATATCAGTGCCAGTATCAAGTTTTAAGAGTTATTCCAATTAATTTATATGCATTTGTTGTAATAATCTAAAGTAACTTAAATTCTATTAGAGAATATATTGTTTTAAACTACCAGTGTGTTCTTAATTATTCTTGCATTCTATCTCAAGCAAACATAAAGCCCTTTTCGCTAAAACGCTACGCCACAAGCTACCTACACACACATCCACACCATTACATTACACTTCATACTTAGAATGAATTACAGATTTTATTAATACATCGATGTAATGTAGCACGGAGTTTGGAGATAATACAGTTTTCTTCTTTAAATATAGATAGCTAATCTTTTTACATTTTCTAGATGAATTCCATTAATTTTCTCTCATTTTTTATTTTATTTTTCTTGTGGCTGAAAATCCATATGGACTTCTAAAATTGATGCCGCTTTTCACTAGAAATAGAATTAAATTTATTCATCTCTTTCATAACAGTGACTAGATAATTCAATCTCAAAAATAACTTTTTATGTAAATTAGAAGGGGATTTTTATCAGGGATATTACATCTCTATACAATGGTGGTTACATTGTAGCACAGCATAAAAAAAAAGTAAAAAAAAAAAGCGATCAAAATAGAAATACAAAATTACAGACTCTGCCCTCAGTATGACTTGTATAAGAGAATAAATTTTAACAAATACTCAGCACAATGTATTTATTCCAGCATATGTTGTGTATTTAGTTACATTAGAAAAATTGATTTTGCAATGTGATAATTAAATATCGCAATTTATTTATTTCTTTACAATATACGGTATTTATGTAATAACTTTTATAATTTACATCATCGCATAACGAAAGTTAAACATAATAAAGTAATGAAATATATAAGAATTTACAAAGAATATTATAAAAATATAGTTTTCTATATCGAGTCATCGGGAAAAACATGTTTTAAGATTCGCAAATGCCGAAAAAACTGAAAAATATTTCTTTTCTAATTAGATTTTTCAGTTTTTAACTTTGAATACGTTTTTTTCTTTTTTGAGATGCCACCTATTTGTTAAAAAAGGAACGTTTTACTTAGATTAAAATCCCTACAAAACGCTTTCTCGTAATAGTATGATGAAGCTTTATAAGTTATAAGTTACTGCTTAAGTGGTAGAGAGATTCGAATATGATGATGTTGATGAGGTTGATTAGATGATAATATCAATGTAGTAGACATCGAGATAATGTAATTCAGAATTCAGTATTTTAAGTTTCTCAATGTAAGAGAAATCAGTTAATGCAAGAAAAATGAAGACAAATATAATATGATCTCGCTGATAATTAAATAATTATCGCTTAAACGATTTTAAAAAAAGTTTTGGTTTCTATCAACCATATTATTTAATAAACTCTCAAATAGTGTTAGCTTTACATTCTACATATACATATTAATTATAAAATTAACACTACAAAATTAGTAAATCTAGAGTAATGCTTGATATTTCTAATCCAATCCCATCCAAAGGTGTTAAACAGGCCAGATCCTTCATCATCAGTTATAATTAACTATATTAGAAAACGTATTCAAAAGTTTACACTGGAGTTCATATGGAAATTAACATAAATGGAGAATACTTGAAAGTATGATGTGTTTTGCGGATGATATCGTTCTTATCACAATTAATCTGACCCAGCTGACGCGAATGATAGAAGATTTAAACGAAGTAAGCAAAGTGGCCGGATTAAAAAATAAACTTTGAAAAAAAAAAAATGTCTTCTAAGAAAACAGGAAATTAAAATCTGTAGATAAATGAGTTTGTTTATCTTTGCTAACTATTTAGTATACAGGGCAGATCTGGGAAAGAAATAAATTGAAGAATTGATCTGGCCTGGAAAATAATACTGGACTCTGAAGAACGTCTTAAATAATCCGAAAATAAAGTTGGAAAAGAAAATTCATGTTTTAGAAAAATAAGTAATATGCTACCCTGGTTTATGGTTCTCAAACTTGGATATTACATAGTATAAGTGTCCAGAGATTACAAGTAACACAAAGATCGAGGGAATGAAGTATTTTGGGGGATGAAGAAAAGAGATAAAATTAAAAATAAAGAGATTAGTAATAAATAAAACAAGAACAAAAGACATAATAAGGATTATTAAAAATAAAAAAATTGGAATAGGGTTGGTCATGGGACAAGGATGAATTACAGTCCGTAAAAAAAAAATGACAGACTTGTGCCCTATATTCAAGATGAGGCAAGTAAGTAGATAAAGGAGGAGATGGGAAGTCATTTTTTGATAGTTGCTAGTTCAACGTGAAGCAGATTGGCCAGGAACACTGTTGCATGGAAAGATCTGGGAGAGGCCTAATGGCCAGTTTCACTGTTAATATGTTAATTGTGTGTTAATATTGGATTTTTGTTAATATCAACGTACATATATATGAAAACATGAGCTCAACTCCTTATTACAACTTAGTGATAAAACAGTAATTAAATAATATTGTAAATCATAATAAAATTAAATTAAAATTTTTGTTTATGATCTGTTTCCTTTTAATATCAAATCACTTAATATGAAAGTAATATTTTAACTGTACCTTATGTTTTTTTTTTTTTTTTTTTTACTTTCTCTTTTTTTTACTTCCTCTTTCTCCCAGAAAGAGAAAGAATTGCGATCGTATCTAATTTTAGAAATTGAGTTTTAATCAGAAATATATGTATTGAGGGTCTGCTGGGCACGAAAAAAATGCTTTTAGCAAAGGTCTGTAAGTGCAAGAGTGCTTGCGAATAAAATATGTCAAAAACAAAACATTGCAGGTAGTTTAAACTTGGTATTCTGCATTGGCACTACTACCGCAACTACTGACACGAAGGTTTTGGACAAAAACCATCAACCGGAAGTGCGACTTTACTAAATGGTTTTCCAGTTTTTTCGCTAATTTCTCAAAAAAAAAAAAAAAACATCTCTAACGATTTTCTTAAACTTAGCATAAATACATATCACATTTATTTGAAACATTTCCCCGGGAAAATTAATTTGTGAAGGATTCTAGAGGAACTGCATAGCTAAGCTTTCCGCTAAATTACCACTTCAATACAATGGTTGGTTCAAAAACTTATACATGTTAATATACATTAGTAGTGTAAGGGTGTGTGAGGAGATGTTGGTTGTTGATGATGAAAGATAAACACCTTAAGATTGGTTTAAGATATATAATTGATATATGTATACAGGGTGACCAGAGTTATATGCTCCACCCACTTTTTTTTTAAACGGCGGGAAATTTCGAAAAAATAGAAAACACCTATTTAATCATTTTTTAGTCTAGTTTATTTTCAGTGATTGAACCATTTTTTTATACCCCAATATCCCGAGATACAGCATCCAACTTTTTTTTTTCAAATGGAACATTATATTTTTTTTTGGATATTTTTATAGTACTTGAGCCTCTAAAAAAAAAAAAAAAAAAAAAAATTTAAATCGGTTAGGTTTTTCAAAAGTTATGGTAATTTAAAATATGAAAAACAAATTTCAGTTTAATGTCAAAATTACCTTATTTTTTCTTTAAAGAAGCTTTTCAAACTGGGCACCATCAACGGATAGGCAAGCCAAAGCTCTGGACTCCCACGCTCTGTTTGTAGCAGCACTTAGGTGGCAAGTCAACATCTAGGCAGGCTAGAGTTATTCGACGTTCCATATCTTCGACTGAAGCCACGGGATTAAGGTTACTGTACACTTTATTTTTTAGATATCCCCACAAAAAATGCACAATTTTATGGACTGATGAATCAAAGTTTACCAACAATGGCCTTCTTAATCGTTGGCCAACTTTAGAATATGGGCAGAAGAAAATCCACAAGTTACCTTCGCCACACACCATTAGGTTGTTTTTTCTACAAATGTTTGGTGTGGAGTTTGAGGAAACCAACTAATCGGCCCATACTTCTACAGAGGGAACTTAACTGGTGAAAGGTATCTAACTTTTTTAAGAGACATTTTGCCAGTTCTGCTTGAAGATGTTCCTCTAAAACGTCGGCTAGATATGTATTTTCAACAAGATGGTTGCCCGGCACATAATGCGAGAGTTGTTCGACGTTACCTGGACAGAAATTTCCACGAAAAGTGGTTAGGAACTCATGGTCCCATCCAATGGCCACCTCGATCTCCGGACTTAACCCCAATGGACTATTTTGTGGGGATATCTAAAAATACCTTAATCCCGTGCGGGGATATCAGTAACCTTAATCCCGTGCCTTCAGTCGAAGATCTGGAACGTCGAATAACTCTAGCCTGCCTAGATGTTGACTTTGCCATCTAAGTGCTGCTACAAACAGAGCGTGGGAGTCCAGAGCTTTGGGCTTGCCTATCCGTTGATGGTGTCCAGTTTGAAGAGCTTCTTTAAAGAAAAAATAAGGTAATTTTGACATTAAACTGAAATTTGTTTTTCATATTTTAAATTACCATAACTTTTGAAAAACCTAACCGATTTAAAATTTTTTTTTTATATTTTTTTTTTAGAGGCTCAAGTACTATAAAAATATGCAAAAAAAAATATAATGTTCCATTTGAAAAAAAAAAGTTGGATGCTGTATCTCGGGATATTGGGGTATAAAAAAATGGATCAATCACTGAAAATAAACTAGACTAAAAATGATTAAATACGTGTTTTCTATTTTTTCGAAATTTCCCGCCGTTTAAAAAAAAAGTGGGTGGAGCATATAACTCTGGTCACCCTATATATATAAAACTGACTGCCAGGGACTTTACACATTAGAGTTTAGTACTGAACTGAACTGACAGACTGACGTGGCTAAATGATATGTACGGAGTGTGAATCAACAGAATGATGTCTGATGTATAAGACTGAATTGAACAGAATGATCCTTCACTGTCTCTCTCTCTCTCATATATATATATATATATATATATCCAAAGGCCGAACCTCTCCTCTCTGTGCGAGAGGGGCTGTTTCTCTCCGCTAGAGTGGATGAGTGGTGGGGGTTCACTACCCCTACAGTAGCGTTACTAGAATACAGAATTTAGATTTTTTTTTTTTTTTTTTGTATTTTCTCTAAAACGATTATAACGATTTCCCTTATACTTTGAAAAATAATTGCACAACTTAATTAAAAAAGTAATCAGTAAACTATTTTGTCCCAAAACTTATTATCACGTCCCCCGGGTAACACCTGAACAAAATAAAAAAAATTTCAGTTTTTTGCGCTTTATCCGTGTTTGAATTGTACTGTCAAAATGTACACACGACCAATTTCTGAACACCACTTTTTCGGATTCAAGTAAACCTGACAACATGTACTGTATATCCGGTGAAATCTAATTTTCACACATTTGATACTTTTGCAATTGAAACCGCAATAGTTCCACTTACGGCAGTAAGACAAAGTAAGTAAATTTTTAAAGTTAACATGAAATCATTTTAATTATACTTTTAAAACATTCTGTTGTCTAATTAGACAATGAAATATTATCGAATATAAAATATATTCAACTAAAATCAACTTTTCTTTATTTATAAATCACCCGACCAACTCATTCTAAAAGATTTAGTAGCATTGCAACAATCAAATTAACAGAAGCAACAGGTAGCTAGATATACTTGGCACATAACTTGTAATCCTAATCCATGGCTACCGGTATTAAACTAAAGTTTTAAAAATATATAAACATGATAATGATTATATTTATAATGTTTATAATAATTTGAAGTATTTCAATAATTTTTCATTCACTTATAAATAATTATGATTTATATGATGTTTGTATAAATTAAAATTAAAAGTCGATTGTCTAAAAGTGAATTAAAAAACCAATTTGGAATTTGTTTAAAATAATATAGGATCGTAAAACATCGTCAAGCGGAAATTCGCTCTGCTCAGGTCAGTATGAGTAGAAATATATAGTAATAAGAAGCTTTAACTCTTCATAAAAAGCAGATAGGCTAGTTAGTCCAGGTAATGTCGCCAGAATAGTCTATTGAGAAATTTCGCTTGTAGTTGCTTCATTTGATTTGCTATCTATAAACCATAGATGGCAATAATACTGTAGAAGATCTTCTCTTCTGTAACAGTACCATTGTTAGTGCTAAGCTCAAGGCCTGTTCGAGATCCTTACAATTTTTATATCCCAAAACAGTTGGGAGTAGATTAAATGCCTTGGTGTCTACGTATTAATGGTGCTCATTCTATGTCCATCGTTATGGAGGATTGCAGGCTTTCATTCAAAGCAGAGCCCCTGAAGTACTATGGAACCACTGCGTTTCTCGCAGAGAAATATTCGCTACAAAATATCTAAGTCCGACATTGAACCAAGTCTTACAATATGTAGTGAATGAATTGAACATTTTAAAAACTAGGCCGTTGACTGCAAAATTTTTAAAATACTATGTGAGGCAATATGATCCAAACACACGTATGTCTTTAAAAACCTTTGCGTTGGCTTTGTCGCACGTTTGAATTGGTTCACGAAACTTATATTTCTCTTAAGGAGGTATATTTTCCTTAGGAGTATATTTTTCGCAATACGAGTGTTAACGAACACTTTGTGAATGAACAATTTTTTTTTGTAGAATTAAATTTTAATGTGACATTATTGAAAAGCTGAATGTCCTTAATCTCTTCCCTGTAAGAATTCGATACAGAAAATTTTAGCTTTTATAAAAGAAGCTATGGAAAAGAAAAATGTATGAAGACGGCAGCAAGAAATCTTTGCCCTTGCTTCTACAATTTTTGAACGCCAATAAAGTTCATTTTCCTCTAGGTAAGAAATCCATTTTTGAAGAACACATATTACAGATAATCACCTGGTTTAAGAAATATTTTCAAAATAATAACTAATAATGTTAAATTTTGCAAACATTCAAGATCCATTTAATGCCATTGCTTTATATGAATTTAATGTTGATTAAGTTGTCTTGTGATAATAACGTTGAAAGCAAAATTTAGCAGCATGAAATTAAATGAATTTTGGAAGTCAGTAAAAAAAATGCTAACCTGGAACCAGACTGAAAAGGATGGAAACTTTCAAGTATGCTTTTAAGACTCTTAGACAAACGATCTAAACATACTTTAAAAAATAAGCTTACATTATGCAAAACTTAACTACGACCAATATGGACTATGGACTAGAGGTATGGGGCTCCACTAACCTTTCCAATCCTAGACAGTCGAAAATCCTACGAAAAATTACCAATGCTCCTTATTATGTGTCCAATAAAACCTTACATAATGACCTATCCATTCCATTTGTGTCCGATCTAATAAAATCCCGTTATCAAAGATTCCATAACTCCTGATCCCAAAGGATCATAATCCTTTGGTTCAACAACTTGCTAGTCAAATCTTAATCGATAATCCATTCAGACATCAGAAGCGTCAGTAGCTCCGTGACCTTTCAAATTAACTTCAACGCTATGAAGTAAACCCACTGGGTATTTTCTTTACATGTCAATCATGTCATGTAAACATTTACCACATTTTACTTACTGTATCTATTGTACAATTGCAAATAAATTATTGAAGGCGAAAAAAAGAAACGGTAAAATATGAATATCCACTCCTACGTGGCAAAGCTCGGAGAATTGTAATTCCGTTTACGTCTTTTTATTGTCATCAGTTGGGTTTTCGGCAGTTGTTGTGATAAAATTTAAGTACCGCGCAAAAATCAATGTTGAGATGGAATAAAGGTGGCTGTATCCATTTTAATTCCAAGATTTCAGAAAATGTACGGCGATCAACAGGCTCATCTATCATCATCTATTCCACTAATTATTCTAATTAGTTTGAATTTGTTCAAATTCATTTTTTTTGTGGACTAAAAATAATGTGTTTTATTTATTATTATCTCAGTCCAGCAAAAAATGATTGGCTATTTCGCAAAATATGTTTGTTGGAATTTGATAAAGGGCGCCTTGGGAAAATTTGGGATTCAGCAAAGGCCCCGGGAATCAAAAAAGTTTGGGAACCACTGCCGTAAAGGAGTATTTCAAATGTAAATGAAATGTGCGTAAATATATACATATATATATATATTTTTACATAATATAAGAGCATATTATATTTATTATAAAATTTATTTTACAAATTATTAGAATTCAAAGATTGAAGAAAACATAAAATAATATTTTATATTTATTGAAAATAAAAATTACACAACGTAATAAATTTTATACTTTTTGTTTAATGGAATGTTACCTGGCCTAATTCCCTTTCTGAATTAAAAAAAACAAAAAAATATGGCATAAATGACAAATCATTATTCCAAAAATAGATTATCTAATTCTTACACTGATTTGTTTTAATAAAAATTGTCCTATTTTCTATTTTATGAATAATATAATTCAAGAAACAATAAATTGAAACATTAATTTCAATGTTTTATAATGCCTATTATATCATCACTGGAATAAGTAATCAATATTGACCTAACGACCTATGTTAGTTATGGGTATTACATCATTTTTAGATACAAATATATTATTGAATTCTGTAACTCTTGCAGATCCGTGTTAATTCTGTCTTTTTTGTGTTGTTTGAAAATCTAATTAACATTCCGATAACTTTGATATTGCAATATATATATATATATATATATATATAATCCAGATAAATTTGGATTTAAGTGTAGAGTTCAAACGGATTTCCGAATTTCAAAATATTATCTTCACATATGTAGTATTCAAACTTGGCGGGGCACAACATAGAAAAAAAAAACTTTTTATGTTTAAGTGAAAAATTTTTTGCAACAAGCGTTACGTAAAGTGGGATCCAAACTAGAGAGAGAGAGAGAGAGAGAGAGAGATAGAGAGAGAGAGTCTTTTTACTAGTTTAGGCCAGACTAGAGTGGGAGAAACTGTTTAAATACAGCTGTGTCAGCCAAAGGAGGAAGTCTACCGACAGTCTTGCAGCAGAGTTCATACAGCAGTCACAAAGCGTCATCATCCGGGGGGATAAGAGAAATTTTCTCTTATCTCTAGAGATAGCTTCTAGCGAGAAGATTGCCTGTCCAAATTGTTGAAGTTCATTTGCCGACACGTTATGCATGACCGGGGGTAATGCGTAGTAGGAGTAGGGTAATGCGTAGGGCGCACAATTTGGCGCTTTGGTATGGCTGCTAATACTATTAGGATCAGGCTTTTAAATTGGTTGGCTTGATTATATTAAAATACCAATAATATCTCTGTATTCATTTTAGGACAAATGTGTAAAATTTGAATTTTTAATAACCAATATTTTCTAAATAATCATACAGGTGTAAGAGAATCGTGTGGGAAAAATATAAAAACGTATTCTATGCATGATGCAATTGTCATATGACAGATACTATTTAAATTTTATATTTATTTAATTATGATGTTTAATTATTAAATATGAATATTGCTTCAAGTATATCTTCTCGTAGCGTTCACCTACTGGATTATCAAGCAGAGGCAGTTTAGATTAAAACAAAATAAAATCTGTACTGATGATCAACTGACAACTGTATATTTCCAAGTTCTGACAAGTCCATCATGTCTCTAAAAACGGATGCTTGTTTCATCACTTATCACGCAATGGTCCCAGTCCTCACTAACCTATTTTCGTGAGAAGATGCCTGCCTATTCCAGGCGTTTATTCACGCTCCTAAAGCAGGAAACTGCCTTGAACATCAGAGTCATGAACTGGTGTGATGAGTTGTAGAATTCTGACTGGAAGAATTTGTTGTTATAGTACTAGAAATCACTATTCCCTCATGGATTAAGCCCAATCTTGGCATAAACATATAGAACAATTTTCCCTGTCCCCAATTTAATGGTCGTAAGCAACAAAACATCTATTATTTATAATTGAGAGGACATTTTTTTTGAATATGCCACCTTAAATGTTAAATAGACAAATGGAAGCAGGAATTGGTGGTTGGTGAATCGTGAAATGAGAACACTCACACGCTTCTGACTACTTGCACTTTAACAAATTTTTATATTTTAATGTTCTTTTGTGAGGATTTACTTAGTGAAGGGAAAGATAATACTAAGATAGAGTGTCCGGCTAAGAGTTGTCACATGGATGACAGTGTCTTGTGAATGGTATCGTTGGCTGCGAAACACTTGAAGAGCGATATGGCTAGTTAGAACTCCTGCTTGTTCTAACGGTTATTATCTGTATGGCTAGTTTGGTACACCTTCGAAGTTTGATCTAAGATTCGTTATCTCCTTAAGATTAATCTGACAACTCCATGAAAACCCCTCAGATTTCGACTTTTTATACATTTTCTCTTATCTCTAGAGATAGCTTCTAGGGAGAAGATTGCCTGTCCAAATTGTTGAAGTTCATTTGCCAACACGTTATGCATGGCCGGGGGTAATGCGTAGTAGGAGTAGGGTAATGCGTAGGGTGCACAATTTGGCGCTTTGGTATGGCTGCTAATAGAACTATTAGGATCAGGCTTTTAAATTGATTGGCTTGATTATATTAAAATAGATATGCATATAAAAAATAAAGGCAGATCCGTAAAACAAACAAAAAACTAATATTCTCTTATATGTACCAGACCAGAAATTGAATATTATAAATCAATGCATATTCCCGACGATGGTGTATCCTCTCCAAACTGCCCCTCTAACAAAACTTAAACCAGCGTTACTTGAAGGAACGGATGTGCTGATCAGAAGAAGTGTTAAGGCTATGCTCGGCCTACCGGCAAGCACTGCTTCGGCAATGTTTTATGTCTCTCGTCGCTATCGCGGCTTAGGCTTGCTTAGATGCTAGTGGGAGGCTCCTCTGCAGCATTGGTCACTTGCCCAGAAGCTCGCAAAAGTTTGGGATGCCCATTTTCAACAAATATTTGATTACGAGGTTGAAGCGAAGATATGTGCATCCAGGTTGAACATATGTTCCGACACTGGAAAAGATTTTCCTAACATCAGAAAGCTTAGACAGCAATTGAGAGAAAAGTCTTTTGAAGAATGGACAAACTGTAAATGGCAAGGGGCAGGGGTAGGCCACTTTAAGGACAGCCCGAAATTAAATCAGTTTGTATACGACAAGAAAATCTTATCATGTTCAGAATGGAGTAATGCTGTTAAGCTGAACATAAACTATGCCCCGTTTCGTGCTGTTCCTGGGGTTGGCGGACATTCGGCAGAAGCTGTTGAACCCCTCTGTCGCAGATGCGGCAGAGAGCCTGAAACACCAGCGCATGTGCTTGGTAATTGTCCTGACAACATACTTCTTAACTAGACGCCACCATAGGGTAAAGCACACCTTCATGGTGATTATGAAAAAAAAAGGTTACCTGACTCTCGAAGAGGTATACGCTGCAGTTACAGATGGATCTACAAGATACGCTGATATTATGGCATTTGACAATGCCAGCAATGTAGCGTATTTTTGGATTCGACCATCCGTTTTGAGAGTAAAGATCCGAAACAGGGCGAGAGAAAATAGATGAGGAGAAAATGGCAATTTACGAAAAATGTATTCCCTTTTATAAGGAGAAGTTTAAGGATCAGTTCGTGGTCAGGGAGTACAAGGTGCATGGCTCATGGTTTGGTGCCAGAGGTGTGGTGCCTAAGGCAACCTTGGACTTTTTTGACAAGGTAAATATTAGCCTTAAATACATAACTCCTTTAGTGGAGAATATTTTAGTTGACTTCCTGGGAATTATTTCCCAGCATATTTATAGATAAATTTAATGTATATACGTATTTAGACTTAGATGCACTTTATGTCATCTATACATATTATGTCTTTTATTTGACACTCGACATTGGGAAATCTTTATATTTTTTAGCTTTTTATGAATAGGTATCATCGCTTTTTGCTATGTCTACGGATTGTTGAGTACGCTGTGTTGGAGCACCTCAATTTAATTGAGCAGCTCCACTTGATTTTGAAAGGATGTCCAGTTTTTAAGACAACATTTAAAAACGACGATTTTCTGTTAGTTTCCGTTAGTTCGTGAGGCATATGGCATCCCCTTTTCAAGCTTTTCCAACTTTCCATGTTGCTTCAAATGCCGAACGACCGTAGAATGGTTGATGTTGTGTTGGTTGGCAATTTATCGTTTGATGAAAGAGAATCAACTTCAATGATTCCTCTCAATTGCCCTGTAGTCAACTTCTGATCGTCGGTTAATTTTCTCCACATCCTTTGCAGTATACGTTTCATTAGCTGTTTCTGGGTCGAAAGCGTTTTTGATAGTTGCAACTTGTCTCCACAAGCTTAGCGACCCTTTTGAAATCAAATAAGAAAAATCACTTGAATTTGTTAAAATAAATATCAAATAAGCACCATTATTATAAGCAGTCATTCTTAAAAGAAAAAAAAGGAACATAAAGCGAATAATGGGATGATGTAAAAGCGAAATGATGTATAACATATCTAACCATATTTTTTAAGAATGTTTCCAATATCAAAGGGCAAATTCAGCATTGTATAGTTGGCAACATTAAATATCCAATAATTCTGACCGGTTTTGGATTATTTTTTTTTTTTTTACATCATCAGTGTTTGTTTTTCAAGTTATGTCAACTTTCTACTGGGTCGAAAGCGTTTGATGAATCCATATTTGACGATAGTGGAATATCCAAAACCGGATAACCAAGATTAATAATAAGAAGCATATAAGACAGATTAAATCCCATATATGTATGAATGATCGTGTATTAGAGTCGTTTGGTAACTTATGCAAAATTACGATGAAAATGAAAATATCTTTAAATTCGTATTGTATTTATTGAATTATTATTTTCTTACAAGTTTTCAGAAAATTATTTTCATGATTTTCAATTATTATTCAATTTTTTATGAAATAAAAGGAAAAGTATAGATAATAAGAAACATATAGAAAATGAGGAAACCTTCATTACAATAAACCTCTCAAGTTTTCTAATAATAATAAAAAAAAAATTATTATTATTATTATTATTATTATTATTTATTTCAGAGAATGGTGGTGGAAATCTCTTTTACTGATTAATATTTTATTTGAAAAGGATTTATTTTTCTTATAAATTTTTAATGTACATCACAAATCTTTAAAAACATTTCAAAGAGTGCTTTTATTCTGACCAAGAGAGAGAGAGAAAAAAAAGTGAAAGATTTAACCTAATTTTATGAAGTAAGAGATATATATATATATATATATGAAAAGAGACGTAAAAGAGATTTTTAAATCTTGTATTAATGGTGAAAGCACCTGGGGCAAAAGCATAAAAATCTTTCGAAGCTTCTTAAATGGCAGATTATTATTATTTTTTAACGAAAATGAGCTTTTAAAGTAAAATAGTACAAAGGAGGTCTCTGAAAAATTGTTGTTGGTTCTAAGAGTAACACATAAATAATAATAATAATAAATAAGAACTTGCTCTTTTTCTTAAGATTATTTTTCCATTAAAATAAATTTAAGTCAATAAATATCATGTTTATAAAATATTGGTAAGTAATTATTAAAGATTTATTAAGGTAGATTAAATAATCCAGTAGATTCTGGAACGCAGAGTTTTTTTTTCTGTCTTCTGTGCTGTTGTAGTGCTGTAATGATTGTCTATATGAAACTTTTATAACGTAAATACTCATTTTTTTTGGTTCAAAAGTATTTTTCAAAAATGATAAGGTGGTTTCATGATAACAGATACCATGATAACTTTCATAGACAAAGGAATAGATTAAAATTTTATTAAATATTACATTGTAGAATCTAAATGGTTGGAGAATATGGTTAAAATATTGTTAGAAAATATGACTTCTTCATATTGAAAAGGAAATTGTTAATATTTATAAAGCTGGTTAAATAATCTGTTCCTTTTGTGGGACACTGTTTTAGGCATACACCAGCATACCATTACTCTGTATTTGAACTCCTTTCGTTAACGGCATCTCTCGCTTAACAGAGAGTTGTTCTGCTTAATTTTGTGTAAATATGTACCGTATAACCAAAGATCATAAAAAAAAAAAATGACTATCACTTTAATTTATTTGCCTTACGATTTATTTCCTTAGAAATACATTTAGATAAAAAAAAATTATATTTTATTTTTAAACAAGCTAAAAAATTAGTTGGCTGGGGCC